>JANHFT010003979.1:249339-274305 GCA_032467955.1 Pseudoxenodon macrops
TATTGACTTCTGTTGCTCTTCCAGAAAATGTTTTCAAAATTAGGATAAAATGCTCACCATTGACCATAATAAACTTAGCGCTACCAACAAATCTTCCTTTTCCATACACGTTCATTTGAAAATACTGTGTATGGATGTTTCAATTATTATATTTCTCTTGAATATTATAAAAGTATCTATTTTCCAACCTATTCTGTGGTTTTGAAACATAAAGATTTAAGTAGAATTTATATTCTTTTGAATAATTATTAAACATGCATGCCCCGTCCTTACAAATCAGTAGGATTTTCCTTAAAAAGTGGGAGGGAAATATTTTCATTGGGAAAAGAAATTAAATCAACATAAAATGAAATGAGATTTTGAGATATTTATTTATTTAAATTTATATGCCACCCATCTCACTGTTGAAGTGATTTACATGCTGTTTTTTTTATTTAGCAATTGATGGGAACATGACAAAAAGAAGTAAACACACAATCCATATAATTATATCCAAAACTTCTACAAGGGTACAACAGTGGCCTCATAACTGGTTACTGGGGAAAATGCTGTGAATTTGCATTATTGTTGCATTTTGATCTGAAATTGGGTTTTTAGTCCTGTTACCTAACACAGATAACACTAATTGTTTTTATGTTTCTTACATCTTGGTAAAGAAAAATGCAGAAAATGTTTCCTATTTCGTTTAACAGAACAGAATCAAAGAATTGGAAGGGACCTTGTAGGTCATCTAGTCCAACCCCCCACCCAAGCAGGAGACTCTACACCATTTCAGACAAATGGCTCTCCAATCTGCTGGAGAATTTGTAATTTCTATATTATCTGCTTTTTTCTTGAAATTCTTCTCCAACTCAGCTCTTTGCAGATTCCTTCAAAGTGTAATATCAATTCCTGCCTGGACTCAGGGAAACACAGCATGTTATGGGCCCCAAATTTCAATCCTGATTTGAAACTGCATCTAAAGCTAGAAATGAAGTATCTTAACAGAAACACAACTTACCAGCTCCTAAGAGAAGGACTGAGAGCCACAGGCTGAGAATGCTCTCCTGTGACATGTCAGCAGCTGGCATTTCAAGAAGTAAAGTGAAGCAAAGTCTAATTTCTGCAAAATATAAGTAGTCAGCTTAATTTGCATAATATTCTAATGCATCTAATATTCTTCAAAAGAGCTACAGGTTCTCCTTCTTCAATAGCTTTCGTGTGGCGGATGGAGTGAAGGGCTGCCTCTTCAGCGGGAGAGAGATTGCAACAGCAAAATTGTCTGGAAGAACTCCTGCAATAGTGATTGATTGAGTTGCTTGATTGGGTAGCTTATATCAATTAGAGCATAAACAATAAGCAAAACAAAAACAAAAGATAAAACAACAACAAAGATGAAAAAAGTTACACATTAAAAAAAAAATATGGTAGAAAAATCTAAGGAAGAAGATCGCAAAATGCAATAGGAGCCATCTTCCCCTCAGACAAAAGTAACTGGATTGATAAGACAATTTTCCAGGGTGGATAAAAATTGATAATTAGAATTTTTTTTAAATTTTTTTTGGATTTTTAAATTTTAAATCAGATGTTTTTTATTTTTAGCAAATGTATTTTAATAAAATGCTTTTGGAGTAAAAATCTATCTAAAGATAGTTTTCTATTTAAGAAACATTAATAATTTAGTTTATTCAACATGAAACGGAACTTAATTTTGTAGCATGAAGCTGTAGATTCTGCAATATTTACATTTTTGGTAAACTCATTCAATGAATCCAAGCTCTGCAAGCTAAATGGGAAACCTTTATTTTGTTTGCAAATAATAATATTAAATATACTAACTACCAGCAAGAATGAGTCCTTACATTTAAAGAGCACCTGTCATTTCACATCCATCAGGGCAGTGCCTGTTTAGTGGGCATCCACTAACACTTTTTGAGGGGCTGCCCCAGAGAGGAGGAAGGGGGTCAAAGCTATTCTCCAAAGCACCTTTGAAGGTCAGACAAGGAAGAATGGATGGAAACTGATCAGGGAGAGATTCAACCTGGAAATAAGGAAGAATTTCCTGACAGGGAGAACAATCCACCCATGGAACAGAAGTTGCCTTCGGAAGTTGTGGGAGCTTCATCACTTGAGGCTTTCAAGAAGAGACTGGACTGCCACCTGTCAGAAATGAGCAAGGATGAATGCATCACCTCCACACCATTCCTGACAGAGATCATCCATAAGTTTCTTCACTGGAGATCTTCACACAGGACATTCTGTTGGGAATGCTTTAACCAGTGGTGGGATTCAATTTTTTTTACTACCGGTTCTGTGGTTTAGTGGGCGTGGCGTGGCTTGGTGGGCGTGGCAGGGGAAGGATACTGCAAAATCCCCTTTTTCCTCCTGATCAGCTGGGACTCGGGAGGCAGAGAATAGATGAGGCCAGTCAGAAGTGGTATTTCCTGGTTCTCCGAACTATTCAAAATTTCCGCTACCGGTTCTCCAGAACCTGTCAGAACCTACTGAAACCCACCTCTGGCTTTAACAGATCATACATGGAGCCAGGGGGTTAGTGATTCCCATCCTTGGCAGCATAAAGGTGTCTGCCTTTCAACTCCCAGAATCCCTCAGCCACACAATGCTGCCTGGGGAATTCTGGGAGTTGAAGTCCACACATCTTCAAGTCCCCCAGGTTGAGAATTAACTGGACTAGAGGATTCCAACCCCATGATTCCATGCAAAGACTTCCGGTCTCAGGCTCCTACTGCAAACAAACCTCCCATAAAAGCAAATGTTTAAGGTGTTTTGTCTGCTCATCCAGGTATCATAATTCCCGACATGCTGCTCTCTATTTTGGCTCCTTTGTCCAGTCCTTCTGGGCAGCTTCCATGCCTGGATAGCAGGAGCTTAAAGGTATTTTTCATTTTGTTTGTTTTGCCAAGCATGTATAAGATCAAAGATATAATTATAAGAGAAGCTAACTTAGAACAGCAGATTAAATATACCTGATGATGGTAAATGTGATTTTACTGAAACGTTGTGCTAATGGCACCTTTGATTCTACACGGGAAAGAACCCGAACAACAAAATACCTACATACAGGCACCCGTGAAAACCTCAAAAAACAAATATATATATATATATTATATTATATTATATTATATATATTATATATATTATACATATTATACATATAAGCATGTCCCTGGGGGCCATGTAGGAAGAGAAAATGCCAAAGCTATTTAAGAAAGGGTGATTTTCAGGATTTGCTGTAATGACAGCTAGCATCAGTAAGAGGCCTATATTTGCATTTGATTAGGCCCAAGTTGTTTTAACAAAGTTAGTGCCCTGTGAGAAAAACTTGGACTACACAAAAAAAGCTGTATGGGTTAAAGAAAATTAACCGATAAAACATACCCAAAAGGAAAACAAGCATTATTCTCCAGCACATTGTATGTGCACACGTTATATTTACTATAAATAGTTCACACAGGAATCATTGAATGCTAAAGTTGGACACAACAGGAGTTAATCCAATCCTTACTCAGCAAGGAATCTAAATCCAGCAGGAAGATACTTTGGAAGGGAACAAGCAGATGAAGAATGCAACAGCTTGAAGGAAGAGCCAGGAGAAAGGAACTTAGTGGTAGAATGAATGCAGTAATTCTGCCTCCTGTTGTCAGCCATCTAGAATATCTGCAACGGAGAACCTCTTCATCCTCAAATATCTGCAGTGGAACTCAAAAGTTCCTTTTCAAAAGGCAACCGGACTCTCTTTTCTTTGAAGACTTCGCTTTTCATCCCAGAAGCTGCTTTTTTAGAAAGCCCAGTTGCCTCTTGAAAAAGCACCTTTGGGACAACTATGACCTGGAGAATCTCCAGCTATTAAAGCAACAGTAGTTCTGTGGTGCAATCATGGAAGGGAGAGAGGAAGGAAAAGGAAGCTAGCACACACTTAGTTCTTAGTTACAGAACTCTGTGGGGCTTCCTACAAAACAAAACAAAATTGTAGATTTCTTATATTAAGTCCTAATTTCCTTTCCTTTCTTGCATATAGGAGGAAGAAGGAAACAAAGTTCAGGAATCTCTTTCCTGCAGGTTGCATATTAATTTATAGAGACCCACTTTGCACAACTCAGTTAACTGGATTAGTGTTTGCATGGCATGTGGTAGAGACAGATCAGTGTAAGATGTGTGGATTTCAACTTCCTGAATTCCAGGCATTTAGTTAATTAAAATTACATTTAATCCTGGACTGGCCTTTTCTTGGAATGCCGTTTGTTGTGTACTATACGCAGATAGTAGATATAATACTATATATATAATAATGTCACATCCACATTTTGTTGAGGAAAAGTCTTTAGGATTGTTTTTCATTGGAAATTGACAAGATAAGGAAGCCAAGCATCTACAGATAGCCTTTGCTTATCAGCCACTCTCGGAGACTGTTCAAAGTGACAACAGCGCAGGAGGAGGGATACTTAAAACCAGTCCTCAAAGTAACAGCCATTGCACAGTCCCACAATTGCAATTCTGGTGCTTTGGCAACCAGCTTGCACTTAACCACAGTTGCAGAATGCAATGGAATGTGCAGGTGACCTTGGGGAAGGAGGGGAAGAGATGCTGCCTAGGAAACAGACAAACAGGAGAGGCAAGAGCCCGATGGATTATCAGTCAGAGGAAAAAAACATAGGAAGGACTTGCCCTCATTGATCAGGGAATTAAATGTGGCGGTAGGAAATTTGAACTTCCAGAGTTTCAAGAGTCTGTTAATGCAACCTTGCAATAAAGTAGAATTAGCTCATTTAGTAGTGTTTCCTGTCTGGTTTGCCCAGGATGCTTGACATTGTCCCATGGTTACCATATGTGACCTTCTCTACTGGCTTCTCACAAGCAAAGTCAATGGAGAAGATTTGAAATCACTCTAATTAAAGTCTCCTTTCCTTCTTTCAGTGTCATTCTTCCTTCCTTCCTGGGTCTTACCCGGTTTTGCATGTTCCTGTAGTAACCTCATTCCCCAACTTACATGTGGCTTGCACCAGGCCTCACGAACCCTGTGAGGCACCCTGAATTTCCTACCTCTGGGACTCCCACCACTTCCTCCCTAATGATTTGCACATTTGAGGGTTACAAGAGCAACTGGGACTGCCTGGATTGCTGTTGCTAAGTAGTGCAGTCACAGTACATCAATCTTATGAATGCATGTTTATCGATGGCAATCCTAGTTCCTTTGTAATTTGAGGTCTCCCTGGATAGGTTTGTGTAAGTGTGCTTTTAAACTTATTTTCTGTCTAACTCTTCCTTTAGGAAGCGTGTTCTTCAATTTAGCATACTTTTCCTTTCTGAAAATTTCCAAAATTTCTATTTGATTGCGAGATGCTTCTGCTTTCTTCCTGCCATCCATTGTTACAGAATGAATCCTAAATGGTAATAAACCAGTGGATTATTTGAACTCTTATTCCTTCGGCTGCCTCAAGTTCCTTCAAACCTCCAATGTGAGCTTTTCTTCCAAACTCAACTGATTATTTCACTCACCCACGTCTTAATTCACACACATTCCTTGTACATTTCTTTCACAAAAAAGTCATACCAAGTCACACCCAAGATTACTAAAGGATAATAAAGGCACTCCTGCAGCTTTTTAAAAGTTACATTCAACTGTCTGCATGTAGATGACCAGGCTGAGCCTGAGAGAGGTAAAACATATCAGTCTTGAATCCTTTCATGCCCACAAGAGATCTAAGTCCAGCTGATCTTGAATTCTAATGACTCTTATCTACCACCGATTTGCTTTGACCGTTAGTAGTTCAGGTTCTTGTAGAGAGGCTTGGCATGCAATAAACCTGTAGTCAATTGAACAGCCTTGCTTCTGATTTTTTGCACCTGACACTGCATTTTCCTAAGATAAACCTAATGAATATTCACAAGACACATTTCAACAAAGACACCAGACTTGGCTTCCCCCATTCCCATTGGGTGCTTTATTTTTTGTATCATTTGCATTAGGTAAATCAACTGAAACACTCAACAAGAGAAAGCTCTTAGCAAAGTAAAGGGAAAATAATAAAGCAATTCTATCAAATAGCCGCGGCAATATGTTTTTATATTTGGGAGAGTATTGAACAACTGAATCCATATGAGAAAAGGAAGAGTATCTTCTAACACAGACTGTGAGGAAAAAGGCACTAGTTTAGATGTGTATCTTAAAAAATAATGAGTCACAATCTATATTTCAAAAATTACATTCAATGCTTCTGAAATGCTGCAATATAGAAACTACGGTTGAGCTCACCAAAACTTCAATGAGAGAGAAATCCAAGCATCTGAACAGATTTTTTCCCCCCAAAGCAAATATATAAAAATCACAAGGGCTTTTATTTCTAAATAGGTGCAAAAGGTTACATACCTACATGGGCTTAAGATACAGTATATCTTGGCAACTAATCATTGATGACACTTGTTCTAGTTTGAACTTGAGTGCTCACAGGATGCTCCACGTTGAAGAGCTAATTGGCAGTGCACATGGCAGAGGTTTTTCAGCAGGTTTTCCATAGTAGCAGAGATTAGGCACTGAATATAAAAAAAATGTTTCCAAGACCTCTTTCAGCTTCAATGCTGGAGAAGTTACGTGTAAAAACAAATCTTACTGAAATCATAGAGGCTTTATTTTACACAGAATATGGACAGGGAATAATGTTCATAAGAATTAGGTGCGCTTGTTTAGATATGCAAAATACCTAAAAAGCAATCAATTCTTAAAGTGACCACCTTTCCCTTACATAACAGACTTCAAAAACAATGTTACTGTTAACTCTAATAAGTTGAGAACTCTGAATATACAGCATTTGAACAAATTATGTATAAACCCACTGTACATTTTGAAGGACGATTTGCTAAAATTCTGACATTGCAAAAGCTTACTTTACTATGTGCATCAAATTCTGCAGGTTAAGTGTAAACGGTCCTCGACTTACGACCACAATTGAGCCCAAAATCTGTTGCTAAGTAAAACATTTGTCAAGTGATTTTGCCCCATTTTATGACTTTTCTTGCCACAGTTGTTAAGTGAATTGCTGCAGTTGTTAAATTATAAAAATCGAATTTTAAATGAATGTGGCTTATTGACTTTGCTTGTCAAAAAGTCGCAAAAGGGGATCGTGTGACCCTGGGATGCTGCAACCGGCATAAATATGAGTTAATTGCCAAGCACCTGAATTTTGATCACATGATCATGGAGAAAAGTACATAAGTGTGAAAAACTGGTCATAAGTCACTTTTTTTCAGTGCCGTTGTAACTTTGAATGGTCACTAATCAAACTGTTGTAAGTCGAGGACTATCTTTATTTGGAGAAAAAGTGTAACAGCTGAATGTATGTATGTTAAAGTGGTTTTGTTCTCCAATGCACATGATTTCAAAAAGCTGATTCTACATTGTCATCTACTGAAAGGCAGGAGTGTGTTCAAATTTGGGCATGTACAGAAACAGCTTAGCAAGAGGCAAATTTAACTTGTGAAGCAGACACACATAAGGTGTACGCAATAATATACTTTCCACAACTGTCTTTTAATTCCAGAATTGGACGCATTGCCCTTTTGCAGGCAAGTTTCTCATTTGTTTCAGGGCAGCAATTCATGTGCATAACAGGTGCAACACACACCCTTCATGTGACTCCATCTCTAGCAGGCATGGTGCTTTTGTATAATAATTCACTGGATTTGGGTAATACTACTATAAACATTACAATATACATGTTTCATATATTTGGATTTACAAAATATATAATCAGAATATCACTATCCACCTCCCATAGCCTAAAGATTTATAAAGCAATTCTTTTAACTTCATTCAAGTGGTCCTACTAATAAAATTCTTTAATTGCATGCATTAAAATATTTCAAAGAATTGTATCTTCCAGACTAATAATTATCTTTACTATGGGCTCCACCTTTAAGGAATATATGTTACTCAATATTTAATACAAACTTAATTTGACATTTACAATCTTAAAAAAAAACAACCAACCTGATGAAACAAGTTATGCTTGCTGAAAGATAGATAGGAAAGTCAATTCTAATAGTGTAATATATAGAGTATTGAGTCTGAAATAAAAATCCTGTTTAGCTACTATTTGACAGTCTTTGATGATCAATTTTGTTTTGGTAGTTTCTCTATACCATCCTCATTTCATTTTTAAATTTTTAAAAAATTAATGTTTCAGAAAAAGTACATTTGTAATTTTGATCAAGAAAAACAACAGGTAAGGTGCTTCTTGAGCCCATGTACTCAGTATGAAGGAAAAAAATGCTTTTATTCAGAGTTAGGAGAAGATTATTCAATGATCTTATAGTGTGTCACCATGGAGGACTCCTAATTATTTTTTCAGGAGATCCAATAATTGAAAGATTGCAGAGCTTACAAACCCTAATACAATTCAGATGTAACAGGAAAATAGGCTCATGATCCCTCCTCCAGTTTCATAGTATGTAATCAACTACAAACCATGGTTACAGGTGGCTGGACAATCCATTTATAGTAGATCATGCAATATTAATTTAGAGGTAACAAAAGACCCAGTTTGTGTTGGATGTTCTCTTCAGAATCAGTTTAGAATTATGCCCAGAAATTATTAGGAGAGATGAAAAAAAGATCTTAACCATGATTTGCTCCTATATTTGAAGGATACCAAGACAATGCTTATTGTGTCAATCCTACATGCAATCAGAGCCAGTACTCACATTTTGCCTGAAATGCAAACTATCCTCTACAGGGATAGGTCTACATACATATTAAAATGCCATGGTTTTTGAGATAGAAAGAAATCAGACCAAGATAAATCATATCAGAATTTTGTCTGCCTTTAATGTGACAAATAAGCTGTACAATTCAAGTGAAAAACACACTGAAATCTTTTAGGAGGGAAAAAAAGCTGCTTCATCGTGCAAACAGTTCTTATAAATAGGGATGTAGCTTTTGTTCAGAATTAACCAATCTCATTCAAATTGACCTTAAACAGCAATCAGTACACGGTTGCCATCAATTAGTGATTCTGATCAAGCTCACATGAAGTTCAGTTGTTGTAGGATTTGTCTGACATTTACTCTCACAGCAAAAGCTGTGCCTGCAGAGTTACAAAGCATCGAAAAGATCTTATTGTACTACATGTGACCACAATCTTCTGTATTCTTCATATGTCTGGCCTATGGGATTAGGGTGGCAAGGAGGAAGCCTTCTTTTACATTTTATTTTACAAAGGAAAACCTCCAAGCCCAGCTACATTTTGCAAAAACTACAGTATACCAAGTCTGGCAAAAAAAAAAAAAAAAGCATGCAGGAAAATGTGTTATGGTCTGATGAGACTAAGGTTATATTTTTGGCTATAATTTGGCCAAATTGGACAGATTTGAAGCGCTTGTGTAAGGAAGTGTGGGTAAAGACTTCCAAGGCAAGATGGACCGTACTGATAGGCTCCAATCCCAAAAGAGTGAATGTTGTCATAAAATCCAAAGGTGCTTCAACAAAGTATTGGTTTAAGAATGTGCAGACTTAAACAAGCATATTATTTTTTTATTTTCCCCCCTAAAAGATTTCAGTTTGTTTTTCAATTGAATTGTACAGCTTATATGTTAAAGGTGACAAAATTCTGAAGTGATTTATCTGATTTTTTTACATCTCAAAAACCTGACATTTTAATAGGGGTGTATAGAATTTTTATATCTACTTTGTGTGCAGCAAAGGAGAAAAATCTTTATATTTGTAATTATTTCAAAACATACTTAAAAATCTAAGACCAAAACACTTTTTCTTTTTTACAAGTCTTTCTATGATTTCCCAGAACAGGAAACAGTGAAAAAAGGGTTTTTATTTTTAATGCTAATTCTACCATTAAAAGCCTGGAACATCTTAGAAGTATACTAGATCACATTATATTATACGTCCTATTAGGTGACGGGTCATCAATACAATCTGAAGATGCCAATCCATGCCAACTTCTACTCTTGATTTCCTGATCTTGATAGGGAAGATTTGAAGACAAACTTTGTCCATAAAATAGTCTTACTTCCATATGGGTAAGGGCATGTAGAATTGAGCCGAAGCATAGTCCTATAGATCTTCCATGGTTACATTTTTTAAATTCTTGAATAAGTTTAAAATTCTCTAGTCATTCCAGTAAGACCTTTCAAATCAAGCCTGAGTTTGTCACAGCCTTTTGTTCCTGTATGCCCGTGTTTAAGATTAAAAATGAGACCTCAGCCCCACTGAATGATACTGCTCTATTCCCCCCATACAAGTATCTTATTTGTCCTTGTTATACATTTCATCTCTTTACCACAAAAAACTCAGCTAAACTTTCCACGAATTCTAAACTGAATATCCAGAAACAGCAAGTGATTAGAAGAAAAGTTTTTAGGGAACAAGTAAGTCAATTATTGTAGCAAAAATCAGAGAATGTTAACTATTAACTAACAAGAGATAACGTAGTTCTTTAAAGATCAAAGCTTGACCACTCTCTCCTTGACTGGTAAGATTCAAACAATACTGCTTTAAAGATTCTTTCTAAATGAATAGAAATTGGTCTTTTAAATTATGCTTTTAGTTGTGAAGTAAAATCATAATCAAACAGTCTTCTCTAAGAAGATAAATAATTCATTAATAAAACTTTCAATACTGTTGAAATGTGTAAACTATGTCTTGCTTTAATTAATTTTTGTAATTTGTAAGTTTATGTCAAATGTTTGGAAGCCTATATTTTACTTAAGAGCTTTATTCAGTTATTTCTTTAAAGGGGAATAAAATGCAGATGTTTTTAAGTGTAAGATGCAATAGCAGTGTTGCTATTAGACCCAGTGTTGGGTCTCAAACTATTGCGTTTCATTTTAAATGCAATCATATATTTTTTTAATTTTCTGCCAATCTCTTAATATTGCAGCAACTTTTCATACAGTTTCTAGCACTAAATAGTCATGAGAAACATTATTTTCCCTAAATGGAGTACTATAGTATCCGATGATATCTCATGAATCCAAATATAATTCATTTATGATTTAAGTTAACTAAACTAAAAGATATACAGCTGCTACAGCTTGCTTTCAAAATGAATATTTAGGAAATAAAAAAGGGCCGTTTTACCCACTTGCTGTATATTTTACAATATTGCCAGCATAATCATATGCATTCATTCACGACTGAATCCCAATGTGTTCAATTAGGGCTTAATCCCAGGTAACTGTAGATATCATTGCCTGAGTCTCTAAAATGCACCTGAAGTAATAAAGATACACCTAAAGGCAAAGCAGCTCATGTCTAACTAATAGACAAATACTCTTTCCTTTAAAACACATCCACATAGTGGAGAATCTGCAGACAGTTATCCCATGTAATCTGCATCATGTTAAGGAGGAGGATCCATACTGGTTTTTGGAAATAATTTGCAGTGTCACATTTATATCTTCATGGTGACATAAACTCAGATTATGTTGCACAACCCCTTGTTTTGAAGCAGAATCTTAAATTCTCTTCCCAACATACAAGGATGGAAAACAGGCAAACTATATAACCATTAGCCTGGACAATCAACATTTTTGTTGGGCTGTCAACATTAAGGTTCCTAAGTTTTAATGTATTTTAAATAGTCTAGTTAGAATTACTGCATTTTCCCATCACTCATTCAGCTGGACTTAAATGGCCATAAAACAGTCAGACTTATGGTAATAGGGAAGTAACATAATCAGCATTTGTCAACTAAACAAAAGCAAACAGCGTAGGAAAGCAGTGCCATTTTAAAATCATTCTTAAGAAGTAGTCAAAGTAAAATATACATAAAGGTAAAAGCTTTACTTAACAGTCTCATTACCTTATTATAACAATTATCATGTTTTTGGCATTAAAACATTCAATTATAGATAGAACCTGTTTTGTCTGTATAATAGATACACGCTTTTGATAATGTTTTCCTCTCAATAAATCTACACTTTTAGCACTCGACTGAATGTGAAATTCAAAGGCTGTTTTTTAACTGATTGTTTTAAAAGTCTTCAAACTTTAATGCTTTTTTTTTTTAATCAAGTAGAATTGTGCACCAACAGGGAATTTTAAGAACCGCAAATGTTCTTGAGTGTTGTTTAAAATATAGCATTTCAGAATGTTAATTGCTATACAATCTCATTTATGTT
The DNA here is from genome assembly GCA_032467955.1 of Pseudoxenodon macrops. Classification (NCBI taxonomy): domain Eukaryota; kingdom Metazoa; phylum Chordata; class Lepidosauria; order Squamata; family Pseudoxenodontidae; genus Pseudoxenodon; species Pseudoxenodon macrops. The sequence goes on from JANHFT010003979.1 coordinate 261,472, forward strand.
GTAAGGTGCTAACTGCGGCAAATGCAATCTTAGTAAGTAACATAAGGCAGTTCAATGATTATACACTGATATCAATTTCTTTATATCTCTCTTGGCCAGGCCACATGCATCAGTTTTCCTTTTTCCTTTTAATCATGATAAAAAGATGAAGATTAAGTTGTTTTCTGAAGAAGAAAAAAGATCCTGGGTAGAAACACTGTATTACGGTATTTAAATTTGTTGAGATCACCGAAGCATGTTTCAGTGATGTCCAAGTGGTAATTCAAAGTGGGCGTTGGAACAGCAAATTGGATTGTTTTTACTTTTCATCCAAAAAAAGTGGTGCAAAGACACTTTAAACAATTTACTTCTAACCTTTTGGTCCGAATACATAAAATATGCATTATTTACAGCTGTTTCCTCCTTTTGCAAATGCAATGCTTTAAAACACATTGTAAAGCACCTTAGTAAAAATATTCTACTGGTAAAAGTATCTAAATAGGAAAAGCCTAACCATACCACAGGCTCACTGTTTGAGTCAGAATATGGATTTGCCAGTAGTTGTTTTAAAAATACAAAGAATTCATGGAACAGTGATACAGAATCCATTATTTGTTTTACACTGAAGTGTAGGCAAAGCCTAACTTCTTAACAGTTTTTCCAATGTAAGACGGAGGTTCAAAAGATATTAAAGAAACACTGAGTGATTTTCAGCCTTTTTACAATATTACTATAGGATTTGATTTTTTTTTTTAAAAACACACTGATGACCAGTTCTAACTTCTTAAAATGAAAATCCATTATTTATAAATTCGGGCACGTCCATCATTTCTTAGAAGGTGAACATTCCAACGAATGTCAGGTGATATGAATTCACAAGAACAAAGCACAAATGTCGGCCAGTTATTTATATTATTCCTAAGTGTATACAACCCAAATTTCCATCTTGAACCAACTCCTCTCTGCACTGCGTTAGGTAAAAGAAGCTGTCCTGTGAATCAAAAAGACAATAAAAGGAAGTTTTTCACCTAAACTTCAACTACACCTGGTATGTGCTTCATTTCTGTAAATCTTTGTGCAAGGTCTAGGTAATAACCTTCTTTCAGAATATTAAAGAAACTGAAGTTTAAACTTAGAGGTGATCAACGTCTAGTCTTCAGCTATCTTCTTCCAGCGACATACAGTTCACTCTATCGAGCTCAAGATCAAAGCACTTCAGTGGATTTATCAATCATCTACAAATTGGTGCCAAGAACAAGGATGTGACCACAAGGTTTGTTTTCTTAACCTAAAAATATGCATCGTCTTTAGTTTGATTTGGGGTAGATCTTTTCGTAAAAAAAGTTTTGTGCCAGAATATATAGCTCTCCATCTTTTTCTCGAACTGCATGGGCTCTGACAAACTGAAATTGCTCAAGAGCAAATTCATAGAACTCGTTCTCCATTTTCCAGATTTCAGACTGCTGGAGCTTTGCAATGGTTTCTTTTGTGGGGAGCTTCTTCTCCGTCGTTTTCCTAAGGTGAGACTTTTTACCTAAAAGAAAGAAAAAAAAATCACAATTTCATTCGGTCATAGGGTAAATAGTCTCAAGACTGTCCAGCATGGACCATAAATTTATGCAAGCATGCACAAGTGTTGTTGTTTGGTCTGCAGGTTTCTAAATGGATATGAAAAGTGACAACATTTTGACCAAGATTTATTAAGTTTTGGGAAGTGAGTACCAATTTTAAGAAAAAATAAAACAAAAAAGGAGTTTTATTCTTGTCACTGGCTAAAGGGCTTAATTATTGAAACCATAAAGAGAGGGTGGCTGCAGACAACTGCATTTCTTCTTATCACATTCATTTATCTATTTCAATCACGATTAATAGTTAATTAGAAATTCCGCAGTACTGATAACAAAACTAATAAAAACCCAAAGCAATTCGTGTTTGGGTGACATTTGTCATAATAAAAATATTTTATCTTAAAATATCTCTTAAGACAAGAAGACAAAGTCATTTATTATAAGAATATATCATAAGACGTACATGCACTTAACATATAAGCTATACTACGGTACGGTATATAGTATATTATATTACATTCTCACTATCAAAACGAGCTCCTATTGTTTTACTCTCTAGCCATAATTATGAAATAATAATCAAAGTCAGGCTGCAAACTACAATGAACTTAAAGCAAATAGTAAATATGGCTCCTATAATATGGTGTGAAAAATGTTTAAATTCAAAACAGTTCTCCTCTACTGGGAACAGGCCACTTCAATCATTTGTGGAGTGTTTTAAACTTGAGACACTTCCAACAGGATTAAAACAGTTCATTTCCAATAGAAAACAACTGTTTTCAGCTTGACACATGGTGTTTCAAATTTCAAATTTGAAGCACCTTTTCCCCTTTCACTCTCAAGCACTGCACAGCCCTATTACATATAGCTGGAAACCTAACAGTATATTTGCTATCTAGAAATGCAGTCTAATCCTAAAGGTGATTTGGTTTATTTCCTAATACCCTGTTTCCCTGAAAATAAGACCTCCCCGGATAATAAGCCTAATCAGGCTTTTGAGTGCATGGGTTAAAGTAAGCCATCTGCTGAAAATAAGCCCTCCCCAAAACACAGCAGCAGCCATGAGGTGATCATGCTCCCTCCTTCCTGCACCTCAAAAATAATAAGACTTCCCCAAAAATAAGGCCAAGTGTTTATTTCGGGTGTCAAAAGAAAACAAGACCCTGTCTTATTTTCAGGAAAACACGGTAAAATAAAAGACAGATATGTATTCAGATACAAAAAGGGAGAATTGGAAAAAGTGACTGGTATTATAATCTCGCTAATAATTGCAAAATGTTCTGTGCACACAACTGGGCCCAGACCAAAATTTATATCTTCAGCAGAAATGCTTTTGGAGAATGGAGGGGGGAGAGGAGAGGAGGAGAGAGAGCAGGAAACCAAACAACATTGGGGGTAGCATACAGCAATTAAGAACAACAGGGAAAAATGGTGGTCACAAGATCGGAGATGTTAATGGTCTGTTTGCTGTTGAAATGAAGGAGGTGTAGGCTAAGAGGTGATATGAAGGGGAAAGAAGGTGCAGAGATTGGAAAGGCAATCAGGCCAGCTGTATGCATCATGGCCAAGCAGCACAGTGGCAGATAAGGATAACTAGAGAAAGAAAAAGGGGAAGATTCAGGGGGAAGGGGGAAAAGGCAGTGGAACATGCTGCACTTGAATCCAAATAGATGGGCAAGATCTACAGGAGTATGGAGAGAAAAGCACTGAAAGACTGGTGAGGAGCTAGTGTTTAGACCAAGCCGTAGAAGCCTTCTTCTGCAAAGGGCCCAGAGGTCATGTCCCCCCCCCCTTCCCTCTTGGCACTTGGGAGGACTCTTTGGGGGGAAATCATAGAGATGCAATGCTTTGTGGGGAAAAGGGAGTTGTGCCCAAAAATAAGAGTTGCTCTGCAGAGTCTCAGTGTGCCTCTAGTGGTGAAGGAAAGTAATGCTTATGGAGGGAGGAGGAAGAGATAGATTTAATAGATCTCTAAATTTTGTTTTGGCCAAAACCCCATACAAATCAAAATGCTGTAGTCTTCAATTTTGTTGAATCACGCCCCAGTCAATAAATTTAGCAGAATTTGCAAATTTGCTGTGTGTGTATTCTGTATGTAAAACACATTTTCAGTTTTATGCACAGCCATAATACATAGCTTGTAATTCTTTCAGGAACGATTAATGAAAATCTCAGAAAAGACGCTTGTGTTTTCTCCTAAAAAGAAATGCATACACGCAGAGAGACATGATGTAGTTGAGGGTTGATGAAATACCTGTTCGATATAATTCTGTAGCACCCCTGAAGAAGCGAGGCAAAGCTGCCTCCAGCAACATAATGAAATCTTCAAGCTCTTCAGTAACTCCCACTAGGAAATATTCATTAATCAAGTTGTATTTGGCTTGTTCCAAAGCCCATCTGCTTCCCACATTCCTAAAATGATAAAAAGTAATTACAGGATGGTTTTGATGTCTGCCAAGAATTTTGGTTCCCTTCATTTAGATATTCTCACACCAGGCTAAAATGATGGCTAAGCTGTTATCTTTGCATAGGCAAGAAAACAAAGTTTCAGCCACACACATTTTTAATTTCCTTTGCTTTTTTTTTCTGCTCCCCATTTTCTGCTCTCTTCATTGCCTAGGTTAGATGTCAAAAGATTTACAGCTCTGATTTCTAACTTCTTGATGGCGCAAATGCCTTTTTAAAATATGCTCTGAAAAGGGGAAAGTTTTGTTGTTACACTAAAACAGCCAAGAGTATAATTTTGATTCTGATGGAAAAAAAAAAGATTGAGAGAACATTTGAGTTGTTCAACAGTTTTCCACAATAACCATAGAATATTCGCATTTTAGTAAGTCTACATTATAAGCAAAAACAAAGAGAGTTCCTATTATGCTTCTCATCTTTCCTATTATCTTCTACTATTGGTATCTTCTGATTATTTTACTTCATTGTTTGTACAGTATGTACACTGAGAGCTTATGCACCGGAAACAAATTCCTTGTGTGTCCAATAACACTTGGTCAATAAAAATTATTCTATATTCTATTCTTTTAAAAAAAATATTAAACATTTAGATGACATTTAATACTCAGAAAGTAGTTGCTCATGCCTTGCACCGAATAAATTGTCTGAAGAAATGATCATCAACATATTTACATACAAAAACACTACTGGAAATTGATTACACTTGAAGTGACCTCCAGACACTATACGTTTGGGACATTATAATGACAAATTCCTCTTGTTTTACTCCTTTTTTCCTCACTGATAAATTCACAGTGCGGTAAGTTTTTAAAAATATACAATTCAATTGTGCCTATTTCTAACGGTGAAAATGAAAATTAAGCTTAGCTCCTTTGGACAAATACTTGTTAAAGCCAATACCAAAATACCCACTTCCTCTTAAAACAGTTTTTAATCGGGATAGTCAATCACTGACGTGCAAGTTTAGAAAGGAAAGAAAGAGACAGTTTAATTTGAAAATGGTGCATAATTCTCTAAAGCTTTACTCCTTGGAAGATGAGCTACTTTTGTTAATTAAGGCTCACCATCATCACCATCACCACCACTAGACAGAATTTAAATTTCTGGTACCCATTCTCATTAGTTCAATCAATATAATATAGTTAAGGATAAATATCTTCGGTAGTGTCATATTCTTACCAGCATTCAGAGCTATGCCCACAGAAAAATGGTATTTGAAGCCAGAGTTTCTCCGGAGCACAATCTGAACCTCCAGCTGCTACACATTCGTCAAAGGTCTGAGGGGCGGGAAGAGGAAAAAAAAAACCAAAGAAACTCAGAAGTGAGTGGTCATATTATTAAATAAGGGCTATAAGAACGATAACACAAAGTCCCGTTTCTACAACTGTGTCGGCCTATAACAACCATGCTTGCAGGTCAATCTCTATTGGGTTCCAACTGCAGATACCATTTCAATGATACAGACACTTGAGAAGCAAATGTTATCTGCAGAGACAACAGAAAAAAAACTGGAAATGAAAGTTAAAATGGCTCCTGGGAATATGGGCAAAATGTGTTAATTTTTTTTTTAATGGTTTATTTTATATTAGCAGAAACCAATTTGAATGTATATTTGTTGATTAAAATGATTGCCTTGTTGGTAATCAAGTTACTATTGCTACTGCTGCTGCAGTAGATTGGGCTAATTTGGAAGTTCTGAATCCTCCTACACAAAAGTTAACTACTTAGTACTTTCTAATACTACTGGAGCAGAATCCGAACAAATGTTGCAGAACAATTCAAGCTTTATAACCAATGCAAAATCCAAGGAGCACAGAGGGCGTGATATGATTACCACCAAGCAAGTACAAGTGTACATCAGCAAGAAATGTATGGTCAGGAAGAGATTTTAAGACAACATTAGTTACAGCTGACTGATCAACTGGATCACAACCAGCTTCCTTCTTGCTAAAAAACTCTTTAGGCATTATAGCAAGAGTACGGCCTCTGGGCTGAATTCTCCAAGTAATGCTATAATAAAGAATCTCATAAGTAGACTTAAGACTCTGGCTTCAAGGGAAAGGCCTCTCCTGAGACAGTTAAAAATGGCACCAAAGCAAAAGGAAGACCCAAGCAGTCTGGCTGAAAGGGATCCATGGATTGCTGTAGTGTTCTCGTAACATAAAATGGAGACCCTGCTGAGGCTGCCTATGGATTTACAGAATCCATGTTTTGTATAACTAAATAGCAGGAGTATTATCAGTATACACATACTCTATGGGCACTGCTTCACATACAGTAGTTATGAAAAATAGATGAAGAAGGCTCAACTCATTGGGACTGCACAAAAATGGGGCAGGAATCTCTTCTGTACTTTGTTTCATACTTCCTAGCTGAATTACCTATACTTGTGGGTCCAACAGTTTAACCTAATTTCGTTCTGAGATGATAGTGATGATGTCTCATAATATTCAACCCCAAAGTATGAAATATTATCTTGGGAAGGGATGACTATATTACTTGCAGTTTGAAGAATTCCAGTCCATGGCTCTCTGTAATACATGGCAAAAGTTTTATGATTCAGCATTAACTTGTTGTAATATTATCCCGCCAGACTGAGGTTAATGCCGAACAATTAAGAATCTTCACACAATTCTTAATAGACTGCACTCTGCCCATGGTATGAAGCATCCCGATATTTGCTCAGAGAGGAGAAGGTATCAGAAGTGATTGGGGGGAGGGCCAATAACAAAAGCAGTGTTGTACTGTGTAAGCTCCATCTCTTTTGTGCATGCTTCATTACACTGCCCACGCATATAAAAGGGACAAGGATTGTATTGTGCCACCATGACATTACTTCTATCGTTTTGATGAAACCTCTTATGCTACAGATGCTTGTGAAAGATATCTTCAGTTAGTCTATACATATTAATTTCTTTATTTGTCAGCAGGCGAAAAGGCAAAGCTAAGAAAATCCAGGAAAGAGCTGGACAAGCAAGTATGTTCACAATTAACAGCAGAAACTTCTAACATGAGATAGCCAACCTAAGATATTCAATAAAGGATTATGAGGAAATAACAAAAGAAATATATGGAGGAGTACTTTTTTTTAAAAAAAGCTCATTCCTGCTCTCATGAACAGATGTTTTTAAAAGATCAAAAATTTTCACAGAAAACTCTTGTGAATGGAATGAGAACTTTTGCTCCAATGTTGGTTTTGAACATTATTGTCTTATGTTTTTCATTTAGTTCATAAATGACATAGTTAAAACTAAGCCACAAAGAAAGTGAACAAGATATACTTTTACTTTTTTATCCCCTTGCTTTCGCCTTCGGAGCCCAGGCCTGTAATCATCACCAAAGCGCAGGAAGTAATAATAAGAAACCAGCCGTTCTATAGGATCTCTTATGACATTGATGTATATTGGTTTCTTTTTAACACCAAATCTGAAACAGAAAAGATAATCCAATTGACAAATCAAAGCGTTTCCTGCATGATGTAAAAGTGGATCCAGTATCAAGTTTATTTCAAAAGAGTGTTCCTCTCCCCCCATATTAATGTATTCAGGAAAAAACAATAAGCAGACAATACGTTTTCCATTTCAAGGGTCTTTTAAGAAGGTTCAGAGTCGAGATAGTTTTCAAAGGAAGGTCACCAGACCTTATCCTAATACATTCCATTTTGGTAGATTTTAAACATGCATATTTGATATTTACATATAGATACTCACTTTATTTTGTCTAACAAGTATTATCAGCAGAAGCCTTGTCTGGTACTTCTGCTTCCAACAGATGCAACCTTTTAAACCTATACTTTGCAACAAAGAAGATAATGCAGCTGGGATTACTATAATGACCGGATGGAGTAAAGGTCTGAGGGTGAGGGAGGTGCTCAGAAATAGTTTGTGGTTTGATAAAGTCCTCCTTTTAAATAAATATTAAATAAATTTCATAAAGTCCTGCCTTTTAAAAGATTGTTGCAGAAATGATAATTAAGCTGGATGGATACTGGAAGCTGGAAAAATTAGCTATATTCAACAGAGGAGAAACTCGATAGGATTGGATTGAGCACAATAGTTTTGTTCTTTCATTAGCACCTTCGCCTTAAGGAATTTATATGATGTTCTTGTGAAAATGTCTGTGTTTCTGTGTTGTGCAAGTCTTTGACTCCTATAGACTGCCTGGATACGACCCTGCAATTTCTAGGCAAGATTGCAGAAGTACACTGCCTCCCTCCTAGGGCAGAGAGAATAAGTGTCTGGTCCAAGGTCATCCAACTGTTTTTGTGCCCAAGGCAGAACTTAATACAAAATAAAGCTTTCCTCCTATCGTGCGTAAAGGTAGTCTTCCACTTACAACCGTAGTTGAACCCAGAATCTTGGTTGTTAAGTGAAGTGGTCATTAAACGAGAGGCTTCGCTCAATTACCACAATCCTGGCTCTTTCAGTTGCAGTTGTTAAGCGACTGTACAGTTGTTAGGCAGAGTGCTGGACAGAGGGCTCAGGTGTGGTGAGACTGGAAGAAGGCCTATCCCCATTTTCCCACTGGGGAAAACGATTGCAAGAAGAATGGCCAAGAACTGTCTTCCATTGCCCCAGAATATAGGATAGCTGTGTGCTAAAGTGGAAGATAGATTATAATCTAACTGGATATACTAAGCAGCAAGTTGAATTTTTTTAAAAACCTAAATGGCCTTTTACAATCTGTTCTGTAAAAAATTTCTCAAAACTAGCCTATATCTTGGATATTTCTAATAGAGTTCACCATTTCCCACAAGAGTTGGGGATAGTTTTAAATGCTCTGCAGTAAGTTTAACAGTGGCCACAAAATTGTGCAGGCCCAAAAGTGTCAAGAGCAGACATCCAGTCATGTTTTTGCTGCTACTCTTGATTTTGTTGTTTGTATTAAGTGCTTCTACTACATTTATCATTTTGTTCATACTAGAATGTCGCATGGTGTAAATGCAGCAAATATATTCTAAGACTAAACCTTCTTTTGTAGCGAAGGAAAAAGAGAAGAAACAAGGTCTCTCTTGAACATGTTTGTTTCTCAATTCATATTTCTCATTCCTTGACTCAAGGGGAAGGCAACGTTCAGGAAAGAGGAGCAGAAGGGAAATTTATTGTTACAATTAATTCCTCCTATACTTTATGTCCTCTTAGAGGAGGAACAGTCTAACATATGTTTTTGATGTCATCTATGAATGTATATAGCCAACACAGAAAAGAACAGGTTTGGCTTCAGTAGATGAATCAGAACTGTTACGAAAGAGACCCAGAAGATTTAAAAGATCTCTTGGAATTCAATCACGATGAAATTTAAACACAAAGAGAATCCTATCAGTAAATTAGTACTGAATAGTTATTTTTCAAAACAACAAGACTAGATTTTTTAAAAGAAGTTCTTGTACGTGTCAACTCATTATCCTCTTTGATAAAATTTCTACAATATATTTTACCACAGCTGTTGCAAAACTTTTAAACTTCATTTTAATTTTGTTATGAGTGCATATTGAATCAAAGCACTAGAGAAGAGTTTACTAAGGAAGATAAACAAACAGAATTCAGACTGTGTATTTCTCCTCTCAAAGAACATCACATCATACCACATGTTATTACTCAAGAAGAGCAAATACTGCACTATTATTTTAAAAACCAAAATCACAAATATAAGAAAACAAGCTGTTTGTCAACGCCAAACTAAACCTGGCAGAAGCCATTTTCCTATGGCTACGGGAGGGAGGAGGAGGTTGGAATGCCTTGCTAGACACAACATAGATTTTTCTTGTGGGAACCAAGGTCATGGGCCTGAGGAGCCCGCCGATTAACCTAATTGGCCAACATGACCAGTGACCAGGAGGTTATTGCTGGCTTTAATTATGCTAAATCCTCAAGAAAAATTCAGAGTTAGTTTTCTACTTAATGTGCCGATATGATGTACCCAATAAAGAAGTTCTTTGAGGAAACAAGTTCTGGTTTGCTGGATCGTTAGTCAGAACCTTGACGCTATTTAGAGGGCAGGCACAATCATTTAATAAATGAAAAACCTTAAGTAATCCTGGAGAAAGTATGCCTATAAATGTAAATTGTGATATTGTTTTGTTGTCTTTCTTAAATAAGAGGTCTTAAGTTTAAAATTATGAATAACTTATCAAATAAAGAAATGTTTATACAGATGTTCAAAAGGCGATTATTTCATTACATATTCAACACAAGACATGCATTAATACAGTATGTTACACTTGTGAATTTGGAAAAACGAGGCAATTTTATATTCAGGTTTCTTTGAGACTGAGAATAGGCAGCTCTTTCTTGGTATGGATTATTTCAACCTTTCTCTGCCATTGTTGATTGCAGCATTATGTGATACTATGTTACATCAGTAAATATACCGTACTTTTCAGACTATAAGACGCACCGGAGTATAAGACACACATTAGTTTTTGGGGAGGAAAATAGGGTGGGGGATTTCTGCCTACCAGGTATTCAACTGGCTAGTCCTTAGCCTGGTCAGCTTCAGCACATTAATTCGCTTGCTGGTTTTGACATTGGGGATGGTTTAGAAGCTGTGCTTCTAAAGCACAGCTGATTGTCGGAGAGAGCAGCAATTAGAAAAGCAGGCAAAGCATGGAAGATCGCTTAGCTCGTGTTTGGGCTAAAAAACAGTTTCAAAAGCACACCTGATCCTCAGAGAGAGCTCCAGTGACTAAACCAGGCAAAGGAGGGAAGAGGTAAGAGAAGGCAGCAGCTGTTCCAGGTAACTATTTTGGGCACCGTGGCTTCGAGTGTTTGGAGGCTGAAAACAGAATGCGCGGAGCCTAAAAACACAAGCCATTGTCAGTGGCAATCTCTGCAACCAGGAACAGGACGTGCGGAGACTGAGGGGTAGGGGCCGGTGGATGCGCGAGGCTACATTCGGCGTGTAAGATGCACTCAAATTTTCAGTCTCTTTTAGGAGGGAAAAAAGTGTGTCTTATACTCTGAAAAATACATTAAACATTTTGGAAGTTGCCATTTTTACATAATTACCAAATAAAATAGAAAACATAGGGCAGGACACATACACAACAGAGGTGGGTTCCTACCGATTCGGACCGGTTCTATCGAGTAGGTAGTAGACCACTGGTGACATCACGGAGCTGGTTCTGCTCCGTGGGCGCCACCACCTTTTTTGGGGGGGGAAGATTCCCCCCCCCCCGTTTTTTTTTTCTTCTGCACATGCACAGAAACTGAGTTTCCGGCATTGAGCATGCATCGTCATCTTGTTTTCGGCCTTTTTGGGGGGTGGAATTTTTCGGGGCAGCAAACCGGCGGCGAGGTAAGTTAGAACCCACCCCTGATACACTCACTCACACACACACGGATACTTTTTCTTAACTTGCTTTAAAAGCTATCATGCTTTCAAGATTAAGCAACATTGAGAATTAAACAGAGTACAACAAATAGGGGCCATGATGGCACAGTGGTTAGAATGAAATATTGTAAGCTAATTCTGCCGATTGCCAGCAGTTCAACCCTGACTGGCTCAGGGTTGACTCAGACTTCCATCCTTCCGAGGATGGTAAAATGAGGACCCAGATTGTTAGGGTCAATATGCTGACATTTGTAAATCACTCAGAGAATGCGGTAAGTCTAAGTGCTATTGCTATTGCTATAAGCAGAAGGATCTTAAGAAAATATGAAAAATCTATCATATTCAACCTATATGTCTACTATTCTTAAAACAAATGTCCAAACAGAAATTTTCGTGCACTAGAAAATAGATCATACTCAGATATTATATGCCAGTCCTCTGCTCTCCATCTCAGACATTGTCAGAGTAGACAAGTATCTGTGGAGGGCTGAGTTACGGAAAAGTCGAACTTCCAGGTTCTAGCGCGGATGCACACCTCACAATCAGCTGGTTGGCACGCATGCACACACCAGTTTTCGGCACTGCCGTGTGCACAAAGGACAACTGATCGCCAAGCACGAATGTGCGCCAGAAACTCAGAAGACAAACAGACAAGACCACGCATGCTTGGCGTCATGGCTTCGCATGCCACTTTGATACGCATGCCATAGGTTCACCATCATGGCTTGAGTGAGTTTAAGAGCTCCTGGAGCCAAACGAAACTCAGCTTTGCCCAAACCATGGTTGAGAATATTCAAATGGACACTTGGTTCACCCACTTCTTTTCTTAATCATTTCTGGAAATTGTTTATTAAGTGCTTTGGGGCTATTAAGAACTTTTCAGAATGACTAGTTTCAATATCGAACCTGATGTTTCTCCTCCAATCCACAGGGAAAGAAGTTTCATGTAAATTTAACAACTTTGAATTAATTGTTTTGAAATAAACAGCAAAAAGGTACTTTGAAAATTGATGTTAGAAAGTTACTAAGGAGCCAGATGGATTGAAAATGAGGTTTTGAAATTATAAGAATTCTGTTTGTGTTTAAAATCCTATTAAAATATATAGGAAGATGTAGAATGTATATGGCACTGATGGCGAACCTTTTTTTTTCTTGCGTGCCAAAAATGGTGGTGTGCGCACACGGCCCGCGCGCACGCGTGCCAGCACACAACCCCCCGCGCACACTGTATTGCGCATGCACACATGCACCCCTCTATTGGGCTGTTTTTTGCCCTCCAGAGGATGAAAAACAGCCAAACGGGACTTCCTTTTTGCCCGTTGAGCTGTTTTTCAGCCTTTGGAGGCTTCAGGGAAGCCTCCTGAATGCAAAAAACGATCCTACAGGCAAACCAGAAGTTCAGGAACAGACTTCCGGTTTGTTTTTGGGTCCGTTTTTTACCCTCCGGAGGCTTCAGGGAAGCATCCTGAAGGCTCCGGAGGGTTAAAAA
>JANHFT010003979.1:279741-290079 GCA_032467955.1 Pseudoxenodon macrops
ACAGGAGAAGCGATTGAATGGGGCGGAATGGGGGAAAAAAAACAAGGAGACTAAAATGGCCAGAAGAAAAGCAAGAAGAAATGCTCTGCAATCAATAAGTTGAAATAAATCATATAATTTTAAATTATATATTCGTTTGGCAGCAGTTTGTTGGGTAGGAACAGAGAAACATGAGGACAAGGAAATGGCCGGCACTATTAATGTCTTGCATCATCTATCCTTGCCATCAACATCTGCAGTTCCCCATTTTGAGAAGAGTGGGGCTTTCAAAGGAGAAGGAAAAAATGTTTCCCCTCCTTGAATACAAAGCATGCTCAGAGCTAACACACAAATAGGAATGATATAAAGTATTCCGTTTCTATATTTGCTTTCTGTGACACATATAGCCTTGAGACATACAAGCAAACAAAAAAACACATCATCTGAGCAATAAATATCCTTTTCTGAAAAAAGAAAAAGAGTAAGTAAAACCTAAAATATGTAATGAAATGAGCAGTCATGTTAAAACAGGTGGCAGATACAAAAGGTATATTTTTACAAAAGCTGCCCTTTACAGATAGATTTTAAAAAACAATGATCTGGGTCATTGATCTCAGTTCACTACTCCCTTTCTTTCTTTCTTTCTTTCTTTCTTTTTTCCTTCCTTTCTTTATCAAGTTGTTCCCTTGTTTGTGCTTGCAGTACATGCAAATTATTTCATTGACCCAATTGTGAAGGATCCTTGTTGCTTTTAATTCAGTGGTATTGAAGGATGGCAGACTCTTAACATTTTGCATCTAAAAGCTGGTGGGAGAAGAAAGATGGGTACTAAAATAAAAAAATAGGAACTAAAGAGAAGTAAAACAGTCTGTTATATCTACACTCATGTGAAAAAGTAACTATACCCCATTTAAACATTTCACTTTTTCATCCTATTTTAACATGTAAATATCTGGTCTTCATTTTAACAATATTGATAAAGGGAATACATGACTGTGTAATATAAATATCATATGCCATTTACATTTTATAGTCCATTGTGTAATTTAAATAAACACTGATGCAAATTTCACACCTTGAAAAAGGATATCCCTACATTTCTCACTACCTCAAATACCTAAAATTAGAATCAGGTGCAACAGATGATTAGAACATTGTTAGAAAGGATCTGAGAAACTGTCTTTAAACCTCAAACATTTAGCTTGATCTGCTCTTTGTTGTTGAAGTGTGTGATATCACACCATGCCTAGATCAAAAGAGCTCTCTGAAGCCTTCACAAACAGATACCTATGAGTCTGGGAAGGAATTTTAAAAGATTGTCAAACAACAAGACATCAATCATTCCACTGTGTAGAAGATTATGTACAAATGGAGTAGATTTCACACAACTGCCAACTTTTCCAGGCCAGGAAATCCTAGCAGGACAGCAGAATGCGAGATGCTGAAAGAAGTCTAAAGATGCCCAGAATTTCAGCACATGACCTACATGTAACTCCCGACACTATTGATGTCAAAATGCATCATCTACTATTAGAAAGGAGCTACATAAATTATCTTCATGGGACATGTTCCAAAACATTTCCTGTTCAGACAGAATATCAGGCAAAAATAACGTTTGCTCATGAATATCAAGCAAAAAATAATGTTTGCTCATGAATACTTAGGCAAAGACTATGATTTCTAGAACAATGTCCCCTGGAAAGACAAGGCAAAGGCAAAGTTATTTGGCCACAATACCAGAAGATACTGTTGAGACTCAAAGACAGCATTTCATCAGAAGAAACTGATCCCAATTGTAAAACATGGTGGTGGAAATTTAATGGTTTGGGGTTCCTTTCCGGTATCAGGGCCAGGCAGCTCACCATCATAGAATTTATTATGAATTTTTCATTGTAACAGAATGCTTAAAGATAATGTGACACCATCCATCAGAAGACTGAAGGTCAACCAAGAGTGGACCTTGCAACACAACAGTGACCCTAAATTTTCCAATATATCCACCAAAGAATGACTGGGGGGGAAAGAAATGGAGGGTTCTGGAAAGGGCATGTCAAAGTTTGGTTTTAAATCCCACTGAGATGCTGTGGGGAAATCTGAAGTGGGCTGAGCATACAAGAAACCCTTCAAATATCACACAGCTGAAAAAAATAAATTATCCCAGCCAATGTTAGAAACTGGTAGACACTTACAAAAATGTCTATTTAGGGTTGTTTCTGACAAAGAGGGTAATACCAGGTATTACAGCCAAAGGTGTGTTTACTTTGCAGGGAACAAAATCACACATCTGTTAACTTTTTGTTGAATAAACAGTTGCAAAGTCAGTTTTTCATAGTTTGTTGTAATTAAGCTACTCTTCTATTCTTAAACCACTTGAATGGAGATACGATACTGATATGTCCATATATATTACCAAATAAAAGTTTTTACAGGGGATGTATTTACTTTTTTACATGACTATAGTCAGCCTGCAGCCCAACACAAGTTTTTAAAACCATTTTTATTCATGGTAAAAAGGGGAAAACTGGTAAATCAGGCAAGTTGAAGTTAACAAATCCTAATTAAAAATCCCCTTTATAGATTGTTGCCTATTTCCTTAAGGTATGGCCTTTATATTTTAAGCACATGCTAGCAGCTACACTTCATTACAGGATTCATCAATATCTCAATATGGACTATTCAGATTAACAGAATAAGTTTTTTCATACCAATTCAAACACCATAATTAAAACTCTATGTCTCAGGAATGGTAGTATTTCCAAGAAAAGACAGAAGATGCCACTGGTTTGATGATTTTAAACTATTCTTATAACCTAGACATAAATAACTGCTCTTCCTTCCTGGACTCTCACCACCACGTTTCTTGTCAGGATTTTACATATCAGACAAGCTAACAACTTGAATTTATATATCGCTTCACAGTGCTTTACAGCCTTCTCTAAGTGGTTTACAGAGTCAGCATATTGCCCCCAACAGTCTGTGTCCTCATTTTACCCACCTTGGAAGGATGGAAGGCTGAGTCAACCTTGAGCCTGGTGGGATTCTAACTGCCAAATTGCAGGCAGGCAGGCAGAAGTAGCCTGCAGTACAACAATCTAACCACTGCACCACCGAGGCTCATCTATAGTTTGTAAAAGATCACGTGGCTAAGCCAAAAGGAACATAAAATCACCTGGATTAGAATGAATAGCTACTTTGACTTCCAAAATATTTTCCCATGATTCTTGCACTTTCCATTTTTCCTGTTCCTAAACTGTCAAGAAAATTACCTTTTGGTACAGACTAGAATCTAGTCTGATCAAATTTAGCATAGTTCTATTTCATTACAAGATCAAAAAAAAAATCCAACTTGTGATCACAGCTTGCTTCATTTTTTCTACGCCACCAACTCAGCCTCTTCTCTCTATTTTGTATCTGTTCTTGAATACCACAGATTTCTACTTAAGCCCCAAGGGAACAACATAGGTTTATTACAAATTAGGCATGTAAGATATGCAGCAGAGAGACTCAACATCTTTGTGTTTATATCATTTTTTTTCCTGGGAGAAAATACTTTATTCTAATATTGCTATGAAGTTGAAAAGGAAAACCTTGCCTTTATTTGCCACAAAATCCAGCAATTTCCCGAAAAGCTGGCAGCAAACTACTTGAGAAGTATTTTGATTACTCCAAAAGGACTCAGGTTAAAAACAAACAAACCCTGACTTATTAAATATACTGTAAATCTTTTAGACAATTGGATGACCTTTATCTTTATTTATCCAAAGCCAAATCTCACAAAAACTATACTATTAATCTATTTTATACTTTCAGTTGCGCTTTCTTTTTCAAGTATATTGACCATGACATAAAATGCATTTCAAAATGTAGGAAAATCATTTTTTTAATAAAAAATCTGCCATGTATTGTATGATGATTGGCTCTAAGTAACACTTCATGAATCAAGTGTTTCATGAATCAAGTGTTCCATGAATCTTCAGTCCAAATCTATTGCTGGGGAGCTCCGATGCCCTACCATGATGCCATTAATTATACACTGCAGATATGGTAGCAAGCCTGAAAAAGAGGCTGGGAGGGCTTCTGATGTATTCTGCCAAGGCGAAGAAGGATTTGAATCAGATTAACTCATCATCAGACTAGGTACCAGTCTATAATCAGTCTATTGGATGGATAACAAGAACACAGTTGGATAACATGCAGCCAGCTGGAGACACTGAAGTGTGAAAGCCAGATATCAGTGTCACTGTTCAGATGGCAGAAGTGATCTAAGCAAGCAGTTGCTAAGGTCCACAGACAAAGCAAAACACACACAAACAAAATGCTAATGACAAGTGGTTCCAGTTCAGGGGTGACATGCCACTGCCTTGTCTTCCAAGGACTGAGAGACTGACTGCCCAAAACGATCTTCCTGGCGTCCCTTCCTAAGACAGATTTCCCTACTTCTGGGTCAGCATGTTAACCATTAGACCAAACTGTCTCTCTTAGGTTGGTATAATGCTCCTCAAAACAAGATGTGTTTAGAGGACATAGAGGCAGAAAGACAAATACTTGCTTTTATTATACCAGCTGAATTTTGGCCACTTCCTCGGTTAAAAGAATGAAAGAAAGAAAAAAAACCACACCCTAAATTCATATCAGTTTTTAAAATTCTAACTTCTCCCTTTCAGCCTTGCTAGTTTTCTCTGGCCTTGGGCCACTTTCCTGAGTAAAGCTTTGGCATACCACTGCAAATCTTAGCTTAATTATTATCCTACCCTCTGTGAGAGACTGCACAAGCACAATTTTGGCAGCTAGCACAAGGAGCTCCCACCTTGTAATTAAATCATTATTAATTTTGAACACATATGCAACAGTGGTAACTGGACTGTGTAAATCAAATCCAGTTATTGGATTTAATTTATGCACAAGGGTGAAAATGAGATTTCTGAAAGCAGTAAAAGCTTAATGGTAGTTCAATGGCACCCTACTAGGTAAATACAAAAATGACTAATATTAAGCAGCATTAAAGTGAATTACCGTAAACTAATGTGTATTTGTTTATTGCATTTATATGCAGTCTTTCAATTTATAAAAGCACTTAAAACTATGTACAATATTCAAATTAAATACTTTAAATAAATATGTTTAAGAATATGTATTTATCAAATTAATACATCCGCCCATCTCACAAAAAATTTGACTTTGGGTGGCATAAGAAAATATGTGTTGATTTGTTAATATTAATAATCAACATATCAAAATTTAGCTTAAAAGTATGGTGAACGGACGCGGTGGCTCAGTGGCTAAGGTGATGAGCTTGTCGATCAGAAAGGTCGGCTGTTTGGCGGTTCGAATCTCTAGCACTGCGTAACAGAGTGAGCTCCCGTTACCTGTCCTAGCTTCTGCCAACCTAGCAGTTTGAAAGCACGTAAAAATGCAAGTAGAAAAATAGGGACCACTTTGATGGGAAGATAACAGCATTCTGTGCGCTTTCGGCATTTAGTCATGTCGGCCACATGACAACCGAGACATCTTCAGACAGCGCTGGCGCTTCGGCTTTGAAATGGAGATGAGCACTGCCCCCTAGAATCGGGAACAATTAGCACATGTGTGAGGGGAACCTTTACCTATGATGAAAATTTCACTGTTGTGAAAGAGCCACTATGGGGGCATCTACTGTGGGAACCTGTAAGGCTTTGAGGAACTCAGCATCCATATTATAGAACCTCTTATCTGAGCTATTGGGATTAGGACCTGACCCAGGAGAAGCCCATTGTTTGATCAAAATATCAGAAAACATTTTGGGCACAGGAACCTCCTCTGCTGTAACAGAGGGTTCCTTGAAAAAATGGTCAGCAGGGCCTGAAGGGTCGGAGGCCTTGTCAGGGTTAGCCTTAGGTAAACCTAAACCGGTGGAAACCTTGGATTTGTGGAGGATGGACTTAAAGACTGGGGGCTTAAAGAGACCCACCAAGGCCGGTTGTTCTGGAGGAATATCCTCATCCTCCGAAAGATCCTGGTCCCTGGTCAATTCCCCCTCAGAAACAGAATCCTGACATGAAGAGGCAGAATCCTCCTCCTCCTCCTGCAAGGCCAAGGCCCTGTCCAAATACCTGCGCCCCTGGGGCCTAGAAGAGATAGGGCCGGCTTGGGTAGGTTTCTGATGTAAACCTGCCTCTATACCCAACTTGATGGCCTCTGCTATTAAGGACTTCATACTATTGGGGCTCATAGATCCACTTGACTGCTCAGGCCTAAGGCCTGCAGCAGTCGGTGTGAAAGTAGCCTCAGCCTGGGAGGACCTAGACCTAGAGGACTGCTGGACAATCTCACCTGGGAAATAGTTTTGTAGAGGCCCAAAGGGAGAAGGAGCTTGGATAGGCAACCCTGCCTCCTCGAGGACTTGCAAAGATCCAAATAGTAATGGATTGGATACTATAGGATCAGGGGCCTGCTCCAAAGATATATCTGGGGACAGAGAAGGACCCCTCAGATCTTCCACAATGGTGGTCAGTGGGCTCTGATGTAATGGCCCTGACCGGGAAGAAGGATTTTCCCCCCCCTCGCTGTTCCTGCTCCTCTTAGAGGGAGGCTTGGAGGCCTTGGCAATGGCCCGTTCGAGGGCCTTGTGGCGTTGTTGCTCTGCCTTCTCAATTGCCTTGGAGGCCTGCTTAGATGCCTGCCTCTTGCGAGAGGGGTTCTTCCTGGGCTCTCTATCTTGGGAGGCCTCCTTCCCCATGGGGGAAATCTCCTCTGGGGCCCGGGCCTCTGAAGAAGAAGCCATAAGGATGATCGGTGGCTTCGTTAAAACTAGGCTGAGGGACAAGGCGCCGTCAATTACCTGGGCCCAGGCTGTGGAATCACGGGAGGAATCCTCCTTGGAAGTAGCAGGCTCCCACAATAACGGACGCGAGGAAGTCCCAAAAAAATGGCGGCCGAAACTTTAGTGCCGCCCGAACGCGCGCCGAGCGAGATCCGAAGGAGGGAAACTTGTTCGGCAGATCTTCTCCTCAGCGCCGAACAGCTGAAAGTAATTAGACCTCCTTCCCGCTCCGAAGCCTGCTGGCCAAGCCGCTGAGCAGAGCTCGTGGGCGCCGAGTGCAAAGGGGAGAAAAATTAGCTAGCCGGCAATCTCACTGCCGTCGAGCTACGCTTTTGGCGCCGATTTCAAAACGACGAAAAAATTTCGGCAGCCGGCAATTCCCCTGCCGCTAAAATAGCGGCTCCAGCGGAGTCAGGCTATCTCGCCCTTCGCGCTGGTACAAAAATAATTCTAAAAATAATTCTAAAAAACCTAAATTTTGACTAAAACAGCCAGGAATGGATCAGCTCTAAAATTTTACGTCTAGCCCTGGCTGGACTGAGTAAAAAAAGCGGGAAGGACAGCCGGAAGGCGGCAAAAGAAGGGTTGCAGACTCAGTCCAATGGGCGTCAAGGACAAAGTTAACCCATTCCTGGCTGCTGGATCCACCACTAGGGAGAATATATAGCACTCTGTGCTTGATAGTAGAATGGAATGCATGCTATACTATCTATGACATTTGAGCGGATGTGTTTGCTAGGCTTTCATTGTTGTTGCTGTTGCTACGGCTAAATTCTAATAATTACTGTGAAGATTTTAATTACGAAATGATCTCCTCTGAATATTTTTGGTAGTTTGCTTTTGAAAAGTTTATAGAAATTACATTGGTTTCCTTTGAGAATGTTTATTAATCGTTGTTGGTATCTCTTTCTTTTTGCTTCTCTAAGATTTCTAATGAGAGTTAATGGATAATATAGCAGACCATTTTAAGGAATGAGATTAGAAAAGTCCATAGTTTCATTCTCACATGATCTCAGGCAGGCTAATCTTTCTTTCTTTCCTATTGGCTGGAAATATCCATACATTGTAACATCAAACTACTATTATGTACCTTGAGATTTGCAAGAGTCTGTCACTGTACCTATTCTAGTAAAAATAGCTTTAGATCTGCATAGTGTCTGTTTCTTGGTTTAGTATAGCTGGCATCGGTCTTGCCTTGCAAATCAAAATCTGCTTCCCTTCCTTCCTCTTTTATCTTTTATCATCCTGAGAACTCGGGTTGGGAGGTTGTTGCCTGAGAATTATCTTGATCTGGGTTTAAGTCTTGTTCAACTGATTGTTGATTCACAGCAATGACTTTACATTTCTTTCAGCTGCAGGATACAGTATATAGATGCATGGGGGACAAAATGGAACCTAACTAGACCTGGTCTCTCTCATGCCAGAAACACAAGTTTCCTTAATGCCTTTTGAGAACAGTCATCCTAAAATGAGCAGAACTACCATATTTCCATTCTTGCCAGATGCTCCATCAGTTCTGTCAGATCAATTTACAGATGTTCCAGGAGAGCAATGAAAATGTTGCAAATCAACCAAATAAATAAACATAATAACTAAAGAAATTATGCGGCTTTCTAAACAATCTTTCTTTTGATCTTTCAGTTCTGACTTGGAAAGTAATCTCTGGAAATCAGTGCTGGTGTGTTAACCTATACTGTGTACATTATAATAAAAGTTTGAGGAAGCACTTTATTACATAGTAGCAAGAACAATACACTGAAGCCACTAAAGAGAAAGGAAAGGTAGAGTGCCAAACTCAGTTTTTTCAGTGTAGTCCAGATTTCAGTGCAGCAGTGTTTCTCAACCTTTACAATTTCAAGCTACATGGACTTCAACTCCCAAAATTCCCAAGACAATATGCTGCTTTAAGGTCTCGTAATGGACAGTATATTTCATGCTCTGATATTTGCAGATATTTCCTTTACTCAAGCAATCACTGGTTTATATTTTCTAAAAGCAGCTCTATATAAATAACACACTAGCATGCTACTACTGTAGTTGTTTGTAAGGAAATTGCTTTCTTATGTGCCATATAATAAATAAATAAATAAATAAATAATCTCCAGATACAACAACAGGTGGTTCTCCTGTAAAAGATTCTACTAATTGCAGTGAAGGCCCTACTACTATTGATTGATACTTGATTCCTATCCTAGGGTTCCATTCATTCATTCTGTTCATATAAATGTGGTTACCAGCATAAAAACAAAGCAAACCAGAAATACAAAATAAAGCTTCAAAACAAAATAAAACTACAAATATTAAAAATGTTGAACTGATTATATTTTCTTTATTTGTCAGGTACATATTAGATAATATATATAACTATAAACATGATTTAAATAGATGAAATAAATACTAATAAAAGGGAACATTAGGACAGGGACGGTCAGCACGATGGTGTTGCTGAAGTTGTATTTTATGCAATTGAGTTTGGAGCAGTTCACTTTAAGTTTGTATCTATTGTGTGCTCATGTATTGTTGTGGTTGAAGCTGAAGTAGTCGTTGACAGGTAAGACATTGTAGCAGATAATTTTATGAACTATGCTTAGGTCATACCGAAGACGGTGTAGTTCTAAGTTATCTAAGCCCAAAATTTCAAGTCTGGTGGTATAAGGTATTCTGTTGTGTGCAGAGGAGTGGAGGACTCTTCTCATGAAATATCTCTGGACATGCCCAATTGTATTAATGTCCAATATGCAGTGCGGGTTCCAGACAGATGAGTTTTCAAGAATTGGTCTAGCAAATGTTTTGTATGCTCTGGTTAGCAGTACAATATTAGCAGAGAAGAAACTTGTCTTGACAAAAGCAAAACCTATCTAAAATGTGAAATATTACCGGAGAAAAAGCTACACAAGATTAGGTTTACAACTCTTAATGCCTTTTTGGCGATGTTGTTACAATGGGCTTTGGCATTTAGATCATTAGATATGAGTACTTCAAGGTCCTTGACAGAGGGAGGGTCGTCTACAAGATTGTGTCCAGTCAGCTTGTATTTTGTGTTCTGATTCTTTTTGCCAATGTGTAAGACAGAACATTTGTTGGCTGAGATTTGGAGTTGCCAATTGTTTGACCATTCTGACACAAAGTCAAGGTCTTTTTGAAGGGTAGCAGCATTGGCTGTGATGTTAAAAAGTTTTACATCATTGACGAAGAGAACGCAGTTGCTTATAATTTGATCGCAAAGGTCATTTATGTAAAGAATAAAGAGTGTTCGTCCTAGAATGCTGCCTTGGGAGACACCGCTGTTAACAGGTGCAGGATTTGATAGGATGCTCCCTATTTTGACCACTTGTCTGTTTGACAGGAACACAGCTATCCAATTATGTAGGGGTCCAGAGCTGCCATAGGATTTTAGTTTTAGAAGTAGTTTGTCGTGTACCACTGAATTAAAGGCTTTACAGAGGTCTATGTAAATTGCGTCTATTGCTTTGTCCTGATCGGGTTTTGTAGTTCATATGTTTTTGGAGTGTAGAAGTTGTAAGTTACAGGATAATTTTTTTCTATAACCAAATTGTTTG
>JANHFT010003979.1:292876-322303 GCA_032467955.1 Pseudoxenodon macrops
TAAAGATTAGGCTAAAAACAACACTAGAATGTTGTAATTTCTTACAGGATTAACCCTATAAAGTGGAAAAACAAAAGGAGATTGCTTCTAACAATCGGTTCTCCGAACTGCTTAAAAATTTAATAACAGGTTCTAGCGAACCGGTTAGAACCAGTATCAACCCACCTCTGAGTAGTAACAGTACTGCTTTAAAACATTTATTACCATGAATAGATGTACATAAAATTCCATCTCTATGGGCTGAAGATAACGGGTAAGATAATATATTGGTGACTTACCTGAAGAAATATTTCCAAGTGCACTGAAAATAATGGGTTTCTAATGATGTTCCCTAATGGAGAAGTACATTGTAAATTCTTCCACAAGAAATCTACATTAACTGCTTGGAGCTGGTATTACTTGTCGAACAGTGGTAGGAACATCTTACCTTATTTCAACTCAGGAAATTAAATACCATTAAAAATAAATTGCCCTAGACCACATTACAGGTAGTCCCTGACTTACAGCTGTTGGTCTTACTATCAGTTTGAAGTTATAACAGCCTTGAAAAAAAGTGACTTGAGATCCATCCACAAAGTTGCACCACCTTCATTTATCCCGAGATTGCTATTTGGCTTGTTGTCAACCCGCTCGCTTTTACGATAGTTACATCTTGCGGTCATGTAGTTGTGATTTGCGACCTACCCAGCCAGCTTCCCAGAATAAAAATCCATTTCAAAAGTCAGATTCGCCTAATGATTGCATGATTCACTTAATCCCACTATTCACTTAATGGCCAAAGTAAAAATAGTCACAAATGTGACAATTCATTTAGTGACTGCATTGATTAGTGACTAAAATTTCAGTCCTAACTGGAGGACTGGAAGTCGAGGACTACCTGTAAGACATGAACACATTAGCAGACTATCCTCATATATATATAAATAATTAGTGGCTGCTGTAAACACTTTACCATAAATAGAATTGGACTAATGAATCAGTATTTACTAACAATGTCCAAAGTATTTATTTTCTCCAACAGCAAGTAAAAACATTTTGAGATAATGCAAATAGCACTGCTGATAGCTTATGTAGAGTGTTATTTTCACACTCCAACACACACACCTGGCACTATACTGGTAAGCAAAGTCAGCTAAGACAACTCCAGCTGGGTTTTGATATCATTAAATACAATTTAATGCAGCAGCTGTCTGGAAATTGGAGCTAGTGATCTGAAAACTTTAGTTTTATTACCATCAGATAACCCACTCAAGTATCACATTTTATATATACACATACATACATACACATACAAATATTTATATACGGAACCTAGAAAGATGTTGAGTGGTTAATTTTCAATTAAATGTATTGTTAAATGCCAGCATGAGAAAATGCAATATAATTCATCTTATTATACTTTTACTCTGTGCATCTTTTATATAGCCATTCTGGACTTCAAAAGAAAAACAGGTGCATTTTTACAGATTTATTGCAAGATCATGCATCCATACCTACATATGACATATATATGCAGGTAACATATGTAACACATTACACCTTTTAGACCCCTTGGAAATATATGAGGTGTTTTTCTCCCTTTTAATCTTTATACTCTTGTTCTTTTTCAGACTTGTTTTTCAGAATATTTAAATGAAATAAAATTTATTAACATTTTAATTAACATCTAATTCAGTGTTGGTTCATTTTGCTTATATACTCTGCATAGCAATCACAGCTGTGCAACATAATATATTTATCACCCCTCCTTTATTTCCCACATTATGAATTTTAAACTAGGACATTCATATTTATGGTCTGTGGTAAGGACTAATGTCTATGCGAAGTATATACAAATGCCCAGAAAAAGATGCTACTTCCTCATTCTGCTGATGTCTATGTCTCATAATAGGAATTATAATGTTTAGAAGGAAATTCTGAATCACTACGCATGGCTGTTACATGGCTTTCTACAATGTTCCACTGCATGTGACTACCTGATGCCTCTTTTCTGAGAATTGAGTGATTCATTATACATATGCATTGTGAATCAATATTCCTTTTAGCAGGAAATCACTGGCATGCATTAGAACCTGGCATGCAGACTGCAAGAACTTCAGATTTACTAACTAGAGCTTCAGGCAAAATAGCCAGCCATGTGTACAAAATGCACTATGAAATGGGAATCTGGCTCACAGGGGTTATCACTTACTACAGATAATTAGGTCAAAGTTTAATTAAAAGAAACACAAAGCTGGTTTTTAAGTCAGGCTCTTTTAAGTGCACATCCATGCAATTACACATATATATCCTGCACCTTCATAGAAGCTTACAACTGAATGATAATATAATTGGATTTGGGGAAGGGGGGGATTCTTTTGTAAATGTTTAGAAGTATAGTTCTGCACTGCAGTTGTTGATCCAGCAAGGAAAGCAGGGAAGTATGGGACTTGACTGCATATGCCTCTTTTTAAAAATAGTGTTGTATCGTTGTGTATCACAAAGTAGTAAGCAAATCATGCTTTTTAATTGATTGAAAAAAATGATCCACAGCTAAATAATTGTTTGTGTGGCAAAACCTCTAGGATTACAAGTTCATGTGAAGGTGTGATGGAATGCAGTAGGCTGATTTCCCAGGAGGGAGGGAGTACACCCTAGAAAAATAGAAGACCACTCACTCCAGATATTTTGTGTAGGAGGAAGAGAGTGAAGACAGCCCCTCCTACTACTTCTCAGAGTACAGCAATAGCATTAGCACTTAAGAGTTATATACCACTTCATAATGCCTTACAGTCCTCTCTAAGCTGTTTAGAGTCAACATATTGCCTCCAACAATCTGGGTGCTCATTTTACTGACCTTGGTAGGATGAAAGGCTAAGTCAACCTTGAGATGGTCGGAATCAAACTGCTGGCAGTCAGCAAATTAGCCTGCAATACTGCATTCTAACCACTATGCCACCACAACTCTATGGTAGATGTAGACAGTAGAGTGCTTAATCTGGCAAAATTCTGTCTTTAGGCAAGAAAACAATGAAGAACATGATTTAGAAGAATCACATGTCATTCTTGGTTTTGGGACCTGACATAAAGGGCAGGCATTTCAATGAATGGGATGTAAATCAGATGCAATATGAGAGGTCCTGTGTTATTTAAAGAACAGAAATCTGTGCATTTACCTTCAAAACCTGATCTTCACAACACAGGGTGTGTGCCCTAGAACAAAGGATATTTATAACACCAGTTGTAGATGCTCACCAGGCTGGAAAAGGTTACAAAACTATTACCAAAAAGTTTGGACTCCATTATTCTGCTGTCAGGTAGATCATGGACAAATGGAGGCAACTATTACCCTCCCCCAGAGGTAGATGGACTAACCAAGATATCGACAACAGTGTGTAATATTGCAGGAAATCTCAAAGGCACCCACCGTAACATCTAAGGAACTAAAGAGTCCTCTTTTGCATTGGCGAATGTCAAGGGTTCTTGAGCTCACCATCAGGATAACACTGAGCAACAATGGTGTGGATGACAGGCTTGCAAGGAGAAAACCACTGTTCTCCAAACTGAACATCACTGCCCACCTATAGCAATAGCACTTAGACTACTATACCACTTCACAGTGCTTTACAGCCCTCTCTAAGCGGTTTACAGAGTCAGCAAATTGCCCTCAACAATCTGTGTCCTCATTTTACCCACCTTGGAAGGATGGAAGGCTGAGTCAACCTTGAGCCTGGTGGGATTCTAACTGCCAAATTGCAGGCAGGCAGCAGAAGTAGCCTGCAGTACTACACTCTAACCACTGCACCACCGAAGCTCATCTATAGTTTGTAAAAGATCATGTGACTAAGCCAAAAGGCTATTGGAAGAATATTCTGTGACATCAAAATAGAACTTTTTGGTTGGAATGAAAAATGTTGCTTGGTGACAGGCAAACCCCTGTATTGCAGCATAAAAATCTTATTCCTGTGGTGGTAGTACCAGTATGTGTTTTAGGCCATATTTATACAAAAATGTTTAAAATGTAAAAGGGTTTGCAAGCTTTTAGCACCAATATATCTCTGGATGCCTGGCCTTACAGAGCTTGAGGAGAGCTATTGTTTGAAATAACACTATTGACATGAAATCACTCTTACAGAACATACACAGAAAGGCTGTGGTAGACCCAGTCTAGACAACTATGCTATTTGCCTATGCTAATAGGAACCTCTAAGAACAAATAAGAGACAAAAAGCAAGAGCCATTCAAAGGCTTATGTAGAAGTCCATACATCTTTCTGCCTGAACTGATGACTACAATACTAGGAATGCCATATTAAAGAATACCAAAATAATGTCAGTTACAGCCAATGGCTCGATTCTGTTGTAGAGCTGGACATTTTGTTGTGGAAGATATAGTAAATTCATTATACTTTTATGAAAGGCCAAACGAAAACGTTAAAGTTGTTATGTTGAACTAAGATGGTTTGTATCTACATTATATATATATATATATATAATATTTGGTGCTTTATAGTGTCAATTTCAAAAGTACGTAAGCTCTTCTGCAGCAGGAAAGCGATTATTATAAAGTACATTTATTTCTTCACTGATGACTTCTTGAATCTTTCCAACATCTTTCAGAAACAAATGTTCACTGTGAATAAGGGACAAAAAAGGTCTGGGTTGAGAAGCAGACCATAGGAGATGGTTCCACCATGGCAGGAGTAATTAAATGTCTAGAGGACTATTCACTTATGGGTGCTCCTGGAGTCCTGACAGAGCCACTTATGGCAAGAGATGAACTTTTCAGTGCTCATCTTAGTAAATGGATGGCTGTAGAAGTTTATGAAAAATATGCTTTATATTTCAAAAGTCTACAGTGCTAGATTGTTTAAATGCACAACTACTAACCGCTTTTCCCATGCCCATTTATACCCACTGGGTTGTGCATATCCAATTCTGTAAAATGTTTTTCGTTCTTCTTTTGTTTCACAAAATTACTGCAATGGATTTTGTCCATAAAACTGTCAGTTTCTATTTGCTCAGGCAGAATAAAGCCAATACTATATATTCTAAAAGAAATACCATCAGGCCTAGAACACTGGATAAGCTTGATCAAAGTATACATTAGAGGTAAGGAAAGGATTCTCAAAAACATTATTGCATTCAGCAATGACAAGCTGTAATTTTCTCAGAGTTTATTATCTGACAAATGGATAGTGTGGAAAGAGGGAAAAGACTCAAAAGATAAAAATGCATCTGTAAAAACAAACACACTAGCTGGTAAAATGAGTTGATGCTCACCAGGGCTTTGGAGAGTTAATCCAGTTCCACGCCAGATTAAACTTCTAATTAAAACAGTCTTCCCTGTCTGCATATGATAATACATTCTGGCTGAAAACCAGTTCTTTTCACATACCGAGAGATAAGTCTTTCAGCTTGAACAGAATACAAATATTAAATGTTTCAATTATATTTTGCCAAGGCCCTACTAGCATCCTGTGTATCCATTCACACATGAACACACAGAACCTCACAACCAATTTCAAGATATTGAAGCTTTTTTTTAAGAGCAATAGCTCTACTATACAGTAATCATGCTTCTGTGTCTTGTGTGATCACTACCTTATTCCAACAATCTGTAATGCTTTTCACTTCATATTTTCCTTGCATGAAACTGCTCTTGGATATTTGACACTTCAAATTAAACAAAACAAGCATTAGGAATTACCACTTACCAGTTTATGAATATTTAATTTTCAAAGGAGGATATACAGTACTTGTGTTCTTTCTTTAAATTAGTTTTCCTGTAAACTTTCAGTATCAAATACTGTCAAAATATTTTAATATTTACTGTTCATTTATAGAGCCAAAGAAAAAGCATGTTCGACTTAATAGTGAGGAATTTAGGAAGGTTCTTTATATGCTAGAGATAAGGTTCTGTGTTAGTCTAGCCCTAGACCCTATATTGAGTAGAAATACTCCAGCTCCCCCAAAATCTGTCCTATTGCCTGATTATTCTGTCTCCTTATAACAGAACTGAATTTATGAACCACTAACTACAGTCTCCTATTAAAGTAAGATATACTAACATACAGCTAGTCCTCCACTGATGACCACAATTTAGACCAAAATTTATACTGCTAAGTGAAATATTTGCTACTTGAGTTTTGCCCCATTTTACGACCTTTCTTGATACAGTTATTAAGTGAATCACTGCAGTTGTTAAGTTAGTAGCCCGGTTGTCAAATGAATCTGGCTTTATTTTGCTTGTCAGAAGGTTGCAAAGGCTGATCACATGACTGCAGGATACTGCAACTGTCATAAATATGAACCAGTTGCAAAGCATTCAAATTTTGATCATGTGACCAAGGGGATGCTGCAATGGTCGTTAAGTTTGAAAAACGGTAACAAGTCTTCTTTTTTTCCAGGGACATTGCAACTTTGGTCCCTAAATGAACTGTTGAAAATCGAGGACTATCCCTAATTAGAGATAGGGATGTGCTGACTTTCAGATCTGGAGCTCTTCAAAGAGGACCTCCATGGTTAAC
Source organism: Pseudoxenodon macrops (assembly GCA_032467955.1). Lineage (NCBI taxonomy): Eukaryota > Metazoa > Chordata > Lepidosauria > Squamata > Pseudoxenodontidae > Pseudoxenodon > Pseudoxenodon macrops. Next base: position 299,385 of record JANHFT010003979.1, read on the forward strand.
TTGTCAACACTTCCTTAAAGAAGTTGTAACTTTTCCTGGGTTCACATGGTAGATAAGAGATTCCAGAAAAATATGTGCTTGAGGCAAGGAGCAGCTGAGACCATGCTATAAACTGCTTAGGAGCAGATTTTAGTGCTTCACCTTTTCTCTAGAGCTTACTAAACAGAACACTATCCTGTATGTGAAGCCTGCCTAAAACCATCTATCTGAGTAACTCTTAACTCTGCTAAATGCTGACTATAGCTCCTAGGAATGTGCAAAACAATTGATGCACAAAACAAAACATGCATTCAGAAACACGATTCTGGCTCAAATATAGATCAAAATAGATGTGTTCTGATCCAAATACAGTCTTCCCAGGCAAAAATGTTTATGGGGGTATAACAGCAGAAAGAAGTCAACTAACCCAGCAGTTGAGGGAAGGCAGGAAGTAGAAAGGAAAGGATGGCTTGCAGCTGGTGGGAGAATGGAATGGGCCATGCTGGGATATCAGTGGCAGAGGAAGGAGGGAAAGGGCAAAGCTTAGAAGATGAGGGACGGCAGAATACACCACAACTTGGCACTGGCCGTGGTTGACTGAAAGGAATGTTCAAGGAAGAATGGCAAGGCAACATATCCCTATCTTTTATCATGTTAGTAAATGGCTTCTAGTTTAGAAAATATACAATTTTTAGTGGAAGAGCACATGGTTCCATATATAAGACAGAATGTATCAGACAGCCCTAAAGAATGGAACATGGGGTTATGGCAGGAAGTGAGACTCTCACTGGTGAACAGGCAGAAATTGTTTGGAGGAAGTGGGAGAGGAAACAGAACAAGTGGAAAAAGTAGAAGCAGCAGGGGAAGAAGAATTAGCTGGGTCCACGGCACACTAGATGAACGTGCAATTTCGGACTTTGGTACCACCCCCAGTCCGAACTCTAGCACATTATTCATGCCTTTCTATGAGGTGCTGACATAAACATAAGCAAAGTCAGAGCCCCATTATATCGCATTCAGAGGTGGGTTCCTACCGGTTATATAGATGACATCACGGAGCCGGTTCTGCTGGTGTCTCCGTGGGCACCGCCATCTTGGATTTTGCTCCTGCACATAAGCTAATTTTTGTTTATGCGCATAAGCTATTTTTTTATTGCCCCGTGTGCGCTCAAGGCGTGACCCTGAGCAAACTGGCAGTAAGAAGATTTTATCTACAGCTATAGGCTTTTCCAGGCAGAACAGGATGAGCTGTGGGAACATCTGTCCATCTTGCCTACCATTGTTTCTTTTCTTCCCCTGTCTTCTTCTGTCCTCCACCAATGTTTCGGCAGCATCTAAAGTCCCGATTACCAATGAGTCCTGTCACTCTTGCTCTGCCTAAACAAGCTAGCTGCTGGCAGAATGGGACAAAATTCCAGAAGTGCCTGCTCACTTTGTTTGCCACTACTTTTTCTTCTATCATCTTCTCTCCACCCCATCACCACTGGCAGCAAAAAAACAACAACCTGAATCCTTGGCTCAGCTCTCTTCCAGTGTTGCTGCTTGTCATGTTAGATTTACTACATGCAATGCCTGTCTTCAACACTGGGCATTATATTTTGGGTAATTCAACAGACTTCAGTGGTAGGATCCAAAGTGGGAAGCATTCCGATGAGTGGGTAATGACAGCTTGGATAGATAAAGCGAGTGTGTGATTGGACAGGGCTCCTCCTGCTTTTTGACTATCTCAAATTTGCTTATGATGCACACTTGAGAACCCCCAGGTTAAAATATAATTTGGGAAATCATGGATTTGTAATTAGTCACAGCTAACAACATTTAAAAAAACAATTAAAATTTATATTTGTCTGTAAAATTTTCAGGTTCCTCAAATACCCATTTTTTCCCTTCAAGAGGACCTCAATATGCCCTCAGATTTCTACTAAGAACACTTTTGATCTTAACTATTTTAGAATCATAAAATTCAAATCACCTAAGAAATTCCAATCTTCATTATACTGCACTAGCTACATATCCTTATACCAGCTTGGTGTTAATATTGTTAACATGTAGCTAAACAATCATTTCAGCTTGTGAAATAGGTAGACTATTTTTTTTTTTACATACATACTAAAGTCTACTAAATTATCATGCTAGGTTTTAGCATGTATCTGATTAATTGTCTTGAACTTCACAGCTATTGTGAATAATGCCAATATTCCATTATGCCAGTATTTAATACTACCAACAAATCACAATTGGTTTCTCCTCTAATTTTGGAAAGAGGATTTTATAAACAACGATAATGTTTTATCTGTCTTTTTTTCATAACTGTATCCTTCATGTCATTATTTGAACTGTTCTTTCAAAATAAAGTTTCAGTTATTAAGGATGTAACTATTTTTAGCTATCCCAAACAAAATTACTGTGAAAGCAACATGATTGATTTACTTCATTTGCAGATTAAGAAGTAACATGGGCAAAATTAAATGGGTTTCAAGAGGTTATATGGTACTTCAGTGAAAGAGCCAGAAGAGATATTACCCATTACTTTTGATATTAAATATCTTTGGTGATGTTTGCTTGCATAATATAGTAATATTAACTGAAACTATTTTTTCATCTTCTTAATAAGTTTCAGTAGATGAAAAAAGTCTTACAATAAATATGCAACACACCATCATTTACATCCCCCAAATGAGACCAAATCAGTAGCACTTAACTTAATTCTGCTCTTTCAACCACATTGGTAGAATACAGGAATGGAAGAAATAATATGGTTATGATTATACATACTTATAATTAAAAATGGGAAAATAACATAAAAAGATATGTTGCAAACTATTCTGGCAATTATTTTTGATGAGAAGGAAAACCCATAAATCATATTTATTAAAAAATATATCCCATAAATTAATCAGTCATAAACTGATAAAAAATAAAATGGCTTTCTCTAGTGTTAGAAAAAACATCTGCCAATCTTATTTTTTCATCTCTTAGTCTAGGACTGTATTGTGAATGCAAATTGATTTATTAATTTGTTTTTGTTCCTATCCCTTTGACAAAGTATGTCGTTAAATACATATATATATATATGTATTATTAGAGGTTTACTATTCAGTTTCAGATGAATTCTAATATTTGCTCACCACTAGAGGGAGAGTCAAATCATGCTTTATAAAAAAATATTTTGCATTTTTTCAAAGAACTATATGAATACATTGTCTTATCTTTAGTCTTCTATTGACTAGTATTTCCAAACATACAAATACTAAACATTTTTCAACAAAAGTTTGTCTTGAAAAAGATTTCTGCATGAAATTCTTCACAGAGCCATAGTATGAAAGGGCTTTTGCAGCAGGATTTGTATAAAGATTATCAGGCAGCTCAAATCCAAGAAAGACACATGAACTTATTTCTGAGTATAGTAGTTTCCTTTATTGTTCTTCACATATAGACAGAAATCTTGCCAAACTAAAGCAACTGTAACACCATAACTCTAAGAATCGCTATGGAGGACCTTTCTTACTTTCTGCCTCCCAACCAACCATTTCATGCTTTGCTGCCGTTTTCACTCTGGAATACAGCACCTCCCTCTTAGGAATCCAGACTACATTCCACTACAGATTTATTTTTAAGTGATATTCATATTCCAAAATAAAGTAATGACTTTAATAATAATCAGATGATGCGGTTAAAGTATATGTTTCTTTAAAGCCCTATATAACTTAAAACCATGTTATCTGACCAATTACATCCATCCAACCCACCAGAGCAGGAAGGCAGGGCATGTTGTGGGTCCAACTCTCAAGGAAGTACATTTGGTGGGCTCTAGGAAGGGCATTCTCCATGGTGGCTCCCTCCCTTTGGAACATCATTCATCCAGATATATGAGATTGGCTTCCACCCTGTTGCTTTTCCATAAGGTCTAGAAGACATGGTTTAGTCAGGGGGCTTTTGGACCCCATTTGGAGCCTACCAAGCAGCTTGTATGATTCTGTTGTTGTCACCACAGGGGTGGGAAGAGGATAAATTTATTTATTTATTAATTAAATGTATATATTCCCGTCTTACTGTTTAGGGTGACTCTAGGCAGATATCCTGTTTTTTTTAACTCTGGATTTGTAATGTTATACACCACTCAGTCACTATAAGTAAGCTGGTTTAATAAATATCCTAGGATAGCCTAACTATTAAACAAACCCAAGAAAGACTCCATGAACTTAAAACAAATAGAAGTGTCATACAAAACGTTATAAAGAGGTTTCTTTATACCGGTAGTGTTTTCATTGTTATTTGTTCCTAATGAAACAGACATTCAGCACACTTGAAGATGAATGGAATTTACTATTTCTATTGTTTAGTTTTTGAATTTAACATTTCAGTCACCCATCCATTAACTTAGCCTAGCTCAGAGGTCTGCAACCTTAAACACTCAAAGAACCATTTAGACCCGTTTCCCATAAAAAACACCGGGAGCCACAAAGCCCTTCCAATGCCTGACTATTTCTTGAGCGGCCACAAAACTAGCATATATAGTTGAATTAAACATTGTGTTTTCTTTTGAAACTTTTCTTTGCTTGGATTTATCCATGGTTGGCCTACTGGGGGTTGAAAAGCTCAATATATTGCGTGCTGATGGGTGTCGCACATTGACGGTTATGATGCATATTTTGAGTGACAGGGAGCTGCAGCCACATGCGGTCCAGAGCTGCAGGTTGCTGACCCCTGGTCTAGCTGGACAAGGTAGGTTTGAGTTCTAGATGAGTCCATGTGAGATAGCCACCAGGCAAAGCATCTCATTCTGAGTTATAGTTTCAATTCTCATCTGCTGTACGTGTGTGATTTATATCAAAGCTTGGATAGGCTCAGCTTCTTGGTTAGTCCCATCTTTATATTTATACTTCTTAGTAGTTTTCCACCATCATCCAGTTCACATACAGTCATCTGTTGTTTAGGAAATCATCTTTAATGGTGCCATTAATGGTTTATTTTGCCATTTTGGTTAAGAATCATAGCTTATTTTGAGAACCATATCTGCTGATATCTTTTTAGAAATTTTCACTCTGTACTTTTCCATAGAATTTTATGTCCTTAGACCAATTGTTCTGGTTCTATGACCTGGTTTGAGTGAGTCTTTTACACATTTTTTTTTTTGAGGGGCAATGCCTTTGAGTCAATTTTTGGCTCCTGATGGTTTCCTGAACAAGTCTCTACAATTCTCTTGGCAAAATTTCAGAAGTGGTTTGCCTTTGCCTCCTTCCAGCAGGAGTGTGACTGGCCCAAGGCCACTTAGCTGGCTTTGTGCCTAAAGTAGGACTAGAACTCACAGTCTCCCAGTTGCTAGTCTGACATCTTAACTACTACACCAAACGTGCTCTCTTTACACGAATACATAGTACAAAGCTACATAACAATATGACATTATAAAATAATGATAACAACTCTATAATATGTTAGCATTACAATATACCGTAGTATTAACTACATGATACTCAGCCTATTGCAGTAACCCAATTATTTGGTTTCTCCTGTAATGTTCATATTGCATACATTCAAACTGTTTAACTTTAAAAATGCATATATTATTGTTCGTATATATAGTGTGATTTCACCAGTACTGACTTTTTCTGTATAATATCTAGATGCCTAATTTAGACTAAAGTCCTACTAAACTTGATGATTTTCTTATAGATAAGTAAAACTTCACCCATAAAATAACTGGTACTCCTAGAAAGTTTATGAAAAGTATACAAACTAAAAATGAAAACACCAGCTGCTTCACTTTATAGAGAACTTTCTGTTCCTGTTGTAACCCTTTGGTGGATCTTAAAAGATCTTGGAAGTTGAGAAAAGAGGATTAATTCTTATATCTCGTTCTCTTCAGGATGAATCAGTACAGCTGTCTTTCAGCTTAACTATGCTCATTGTTAAAGACATTATGGAAAAAATTGCAGAATTAAAGAGCAAAGCAGTGGCTATCCGATATCTGTTGGCTAAAAACAAGCTAAAGTAAATTCAGTTATTCATTTTTGCCATGGTTGGTTTTTTTAAAAAAAGAAATCCAGTTTGAGTTAAGGCACCAGGCTAGAAACTGGGAGGACCATGAGTTCCAATCCTGCTTTAGCCCTGAAAGCCAGCTGGATGACTTTGAGCTAGTCACTCTCTCAGCCCAACTCATCTTGTAGGGTTGCTGTGGTGAAAATAGGAAGAGAAAGGTGTATTGGATATATTTTCCATTTTGACTTGTGAAACTAATAAAGGTGGGAAATAAATAAATCTCATCTTGCTCATCTTTATGGTTTGTAAAACCACAATTACTCCAGTTTTCAGAGGACAAAAGATCATCATTGAAAATCAATCAAATCAAGATGATGTTAGCAACTGGACCACTTTCTTATGTTTTTTTTTTAATGTGTGTGGGTTTCAACACACATGAAAATTCATGTAAATCCTGCAATATTAGTGGCAGGATGCAAGTTGCACAACTCATTACATGAGTATTAAAATAGAAGGGCAGAAATTAAATACCTTTTCAATATACTTGATTACTTTTTTAAGACCCGGGAAGGAAAAAATACACTTATAAATCCACCTAAAAAGCAGTCTGGAGAAGGTCTCATATCAAGCTGAATGAGATGACAAATGTTGAAAATGCAATCTCTCTTCCATCAGCATAATGCAACCATTTGTCTCTGCCTTTTTCCTGTAGCTGTTCTGTCACAGAACAAGCACAAATGCTTTCATTGAGTAGCCTAGGGAATTTTAGATACCAATGGGCTTTACCCATGAATGAATTAAACCAGAAAAGCCTTGGTAGGGAATACTTTAGGGTAACATTAATCTTTTCATCTTAGTGTACTGCATTTTAATGTTTTATAATTGATGTGTCCAAAGCAACTGCATGGAGTCTGAAAGCTTTATGGTCTAAAGACAGCACATCAGCACTAAACCATCCAGATCTTAATCTCAACTTCTTGGAAAAATGATGTCAGCTGTACAAAGGCAATCTAGAAGTTAGAAACTGTTACTGAATCTTCCAGCAATTTTGGAAAACCAAAAGCTTTGGTTCTTCAAAATTCCAACACCTCAAAATATAAGCATCAAATGATACTGAAAGCCCAGAGTTTATTTATACACACACATGCAAACACACATAGCTGGAAGGGCATTTCAAAACTTGGATTTACTTTCTCAAAACATTCAGCCTAATTATCAACTTAGTTAGAGCTGTTTTGCTAAATGAAAATTAAACTACTTTTATAACTCCTGTTATAGCCATCTCTCCCAGAGCCTCCAAAAATTATGTTCAAAGTAATTTCATCTTAAGTAAAATGCATAGTAGACAAGATTCAAAACAGTTAAGCACTTGGAAGACAATTACAGCATCAACTTTTAGAGTTCAACTGAACTCAGAGCAGTTTAGATTATTTGTTGGTCTAACATAGCTAGTTATTAGACTCTTACATGCTAAAAGTCAATAAACTGTTTAAAAGCCACAATCTTTTTCCAGACAGGGAAAGTCTGTCCAATACATCAGATCATTGCCTTGATAAATTCTTGTAATGCTCTGTATGAAGAGTTACCTTTAATAGCAGTCTGGGAAATGTAGTTAACTCAGCATATAGCTGTGAGGCTTCTGACCAAGGATGGGTGTTAAGGTTGAAATCTTACAGCAAAAAGCTGTATCTCCAAGCTGATTCACATGTGCTGTTTCTTACTGCAGGTTTTTTTCTAGATCAGTGGTACCCAAACTTTCTGGCTCCGTGGACCAGTGGTGGCAGCAGCGGGTGGGGGGAGAGAAATGTTTGTGTACTTCCACCTCTTGCAAAGCCCGGTACCGGTCCACGAACCGGGGGTTGGGGACCCCTGTTCTATGTTGTCTTAGCAGTTTTTTTTCCCCCTCGAAATATATTGCTTGGCTGTTAGGTTTTTCCGCATCTGTTCACTTGAGCACGAGGCTCTTCAATGGATGATTTTGAGGATTCCTTTTAATTCAGCTATCCTCTGGGATTCGATAAGCCACAACTGGAAAGAGAATTCCAAATTGTGCTCTGGTGACATCATGGCATCTCCAGGACACACCCATCACCTATTTCCAGCTTTTTGTGAGAGAGGAAGTCTTCTTTGCCCATAAATTAATAAATTTATCCTGGTCTTTAGCTCATTTATTACTGATATGATTCTTATTTTGCTGCCGTTCTTGAATCTATACATTTCTACAGATTTATTGTATTACTTGTTTTATTAGCTACAGTGACATTTATGTTGAAAACTGGAGAAGATTTCTTCAATAAATAAAAAAGAAAATTAAACCTGAAACCAAATCTGTTCAATATTTTCAAAAGCCTTTTGGTTGAATGGTTTAATCCTGTTTAAAAGTCAAAAACAGTAAGTTTTATGTGAGAGATTATGTGAGTCATTAATAAAAGTCTATATAAGGAAATGAACAATTTTCATGAAATAGTTAAATGTTCATGCATAATAAGTTAATGAATTATGACACATAGTCCACTTGGAAAATAAATTACAATGCTTGAAAATAATTATGAACAATATAATGAATGAATTATTTCCGTAGTACAGTCAAAGACCAACAGCACAAAACAATTCAGAAGAACAAAGAATGCAAACAGTACAAAACATACAACATACAACGTAAGATATCAATACAATAATATAAAAGCAAAAGGTTATATGCAACTGGGCAGAGATGGAATACCAGCTACCATCAATAGCTGATGTCTTTTTATTATTTGTTGCTGAACTGTGTGGTGCAAATTTTACTGAAAATTTTGAAAAAAAATTGAATTTGAAAAAATGAAGCGTAAGCTAACAGGATCTGAGGCAAGCTGGGAGCAACCCCAGACTAGCCCATGATCCCTAGCCTCACTGCTATCCTCCTGGCCTTATGCGGCTTGAGCTGCTGCAGCGAATAGGAGATCAAGGGAGTGTGGCCAAATGATCGACCAGTGACTCCATCTCCTGGGGCCTCTAGAGATCTCCACGTGCTTGTGTGACTAAGCACAGAGCTATTGGGGACAAAGGTCGACTTAAGCGATCATGCAGGTGCCTGCTGTTCCACATGGATGGTTCTCTGCCCCTTTCCGCAGCCGTGGATAGTCCAGGGGCCAAATTGTTGGCAATATATGGTAGGCTGATGCACTCATTAAAGGAGTATGGCCGCCGAAGCAGCCAAGAACGCCTCTGCGGAAAGGGGCTTTGCCATTGGCAGTATAGAGCAATCTGGATGGTGCAGCAGCAATGCATGGCTACTATAGCCCCTCAGTAAGGGAATGTGACTGCCAAAGCAGCCAGGAACTCCCTGCCCCTGTCCGCCAGCACGGAATAACCAGGGCTGTTGCTGGTGGTGGTATAGGGCAACTAAGATGGCAGAGTACCAAAAAGCGGCTCCCGCAGTCCCTCGTTAAGGGAATGTGACCGCTGAAGTGGCCAGGAATTCCCAGACCCTTACCACAGCTGCAGAAATTCTATTCCTCACCTTCAGCCTTGTTTCTTTTAAAATCAATGTGAAAATTAAGGGATGATCCAAACTCTAAAGTTCTGCTCAGACGCTATCCGAGCTGAAAAAAGCTCGGAAGCTGGAAGAGCTAAGACTGAGTTGAAAACTGGGGACCATTACCAGGGAGGCATGTCCTCAGAATTTCAACTCAGTCAATAGAGCAACGAGGCTAGAGTGACCCATCCTGGATTCTCCCGTTGACTCAATAGAGAATAAGGAAGAAGAAATGTATCTGGTTAGCCTCAGAGTTTACCAAAAGAGACACAAGTGTGTTGCATAGATCCCTATAAAAGTGGCAGCACACCTGAATACAGATAATCCTCGACTTACAACAGTTCATTTAGTGACTGTTCAAAGTTATGTCACTGGAAAAAAAAGACTTATTACCTTTTTTTCACACAATTGCAGCATCCCCTTGATGATGAAATTGAAAATTGAGATGATTTGCAACTGGTTCATATTTACGATGATTACAATGCCTCATGTGATCAACTTTTGAGACCTTTTAACAAGCAGTCAATGATGGAAGCCAGATTCACTTAACAACCATGTTACTAACTTTAACAACTGCAGTGATTCACTTAACAACTGTAGCAAGAAAGGTAGTAAAATGGGGCAAAACTCACTTAACAAATGTTTCACTTAGCAGCAAACATTTTGGATTCAACTGTGGTAGCAAGTCGAGGACCTGTATTATGCCAAACGTTTTAACCACTCCAAAGCTTAAGAAGTATAGCCCTCATAAGGGATCCTAGTAAATCTGCCTTCCAGTGCAGCTGTTGTGAGGATAATAAACCATGTCTGAGACAAGATTCTGTAAATGATAGCTAATTCTGTGACACTAAGACATTTAGCTGGCTGCAGACTTGAATTCAATCTCCAGGACTAAAATTGTTAAGTGACTACATTTAATTTACTTTGCCTTTCAATGTCCAGAATTCTCTATTTAAAAGAATGAACAGATTCACATTAGCTTGATCATAGTGTGTGGACATTCAAAACTTTGGTGAAAAACCACCGGTAAGCAGTTCAGTTTCCTCCTCTAGAACAAATGAAAGCTATAAAGGACTATTAAAGAAGTCAGACCCACTAGACTAAAGTTAAACTTTAACTGGAGATCAAAGCATCTCCTGCTACAAGGCAGTGTTAAAGATGTATTTGAGGATCTGAAGTACTCCCTCAGTATTTTGGAATGTACTGTTTTCTAAAGGAAAATAGGGGGCATGAACTTGATGGAGCGCTATGCAAAAACTGAGAGCAACAACTTAGTCTGAAACAGTTTGATACAGCAAGCAGAAAACTTCCTCCTTTCAAACAGAAGAATATTAAGATACTTGCAGCACTCCCTGCTATTTAGAAAATACAGGAGAATATTTACTCTTGTGGCGTTTACCTGAGTTTAAGATACCCTACCCTGCAAAGGTAAAAAATATTATAAATCTAAACTAAACTCCTATACAATGCTGAGCTCTTCTCCCCTCATTCTAGCTTATCAAATCCAGCTGAAATCCATTTCCATACTTCAATATAGACATTTATTAGTCCAGACTAGATGCACAATAATGAATATTAACTCTTAATATTAACATTACCAGAATCTTGCAAGTCTCAGAGTATTCTCCGTCACCTTGGTGGCACAGTGGTTAGAAAGCAGTATTGCAGGCTAATTCTGCAAATCTCACTGGCTCAAGGTTGATTCAGCCTTCAATCCTTTGAAATCAGTAAAATGAGGACCCAGATTGATGGGGGCAAAAATGCTGAGAGGGCAGTAAAGCACTGTGAAACAGTATATAAGTCTAAGTACTATTGTTATTGCTTTACTTTTACTTTCCAGAAAATGAGGAGGATGCCTTCTGAAATGCTTCCCATGCTTTACTTTCGCATAGCAGTTGTCTACTCTGAAGCTCTTCCTCCTGTCTCCCAAGGTAATTTCCACCAACTATTACAGCAGTGGCTCTCAACCTTTTGGGCACCAGGGACCGGTTCTGTGCAGAACGTTTTTTCCACGGACTGGAGGGGGGCATGGTTTCACATGCTGCCTGTATCTCGTGGATGGGGCTTCATTTGTTTGTGCAGCCCGGTTTCTGCCATGCCGTGGATTAGTGTCAGTACACTGAACAGGGGTTGGAGACCCCTGCATTCAGCATTTGACGTACAGTAGTTGTTTATATGTATCTGCTTATGTATATATGAATACTTACTTATCTCTTCATTCTCTTACATATCAATCTACCACATTTCCTCAAGAAAAGGCAGGGCCCAGCCAAAACGTTAGTTGAATTAACCTATGATTTAAGGAAGGGAAACTGGATGAAAGTGAGGGAAGCAAAGCTAGATAGATTCTATTTAGGCATTGAAAAAACGGGTTGAATTCACCAGGCAAATGGCTTCTCCAAAGCAACAATTAAAATTTAAGGTTGTTATTTCTCATGTGACACAATTAAAGCAGCAATAGATTTAAAGTTAGAAATCATGACTGGTGGTAACATTGAACTAGTTAGGCCCTATCAAAGTTTTCTTATGTCATGATAATTATTAGCAAGCAGATAGTTTGATTGATCAATTGGTTGATATTTCTAGGCTGTCCTAGTCTTAACAAACTCTGGATAGCGAAGTAATTATTTTAATGAATACCTGATTACAATAATTGTTAAATAAAGATTAGAAGATGCAGTTTGTTGGTTTTTGTTTTGTGATGTATTGATTGCTGAAGAAAAATAGCTACGGTGGAAAAAAAACTTATATATTTCTGGTTAAGATCCTGAAAATCTTAAATTGAGTATATGAATTCAGTTTCACTGTGTTGTTAAATAAGCTCATAATTCAGATGGGCTATCCTGTTGCATACAGAAAACTTATGTTTATTATGAGTTTTCTCCTATTTACAATTCAAATAAAGTCAAACATATGAATGTCTACAGTAATATAGAAGCTTTCATTAAATTTGGGTGCAGTTTTCTTCATTAGATTTGATGATAAAAAGGCATTTTCTGGAGAGAAAAAACATGGGATTTCTGAATGTAGGGACTTGGGGAAAAGGGGCGTTGGTCTTATCTGATAGGGCATCAGTAGGGTTGAGATGGCATCCAGGTATGGGTTAACTTTGTCCTTCAGTTCATTGGACCGAGTCTGTCAAAACTGGAAAGCCACGCCTCTATTGCTATCTTCCCAGTTTTGACGAGTGTGAAGTGACAGACCCGACATGTCAGCAAATGTAAAGGCGTATGGTAAGAGACCAGACCGGTGACATTGGGTGGGCTGGTTAAGACCAGCGCCCCTTCCCCATAGTGGGTTGAAATAGCATCCAGGAATGGGACATACCAAAGCTGGCAGTCCTATGGGTGGGTCGAGGTATGGTCCTATACATCTCCGTCGGTATGAGCCTGCTGTAGAATCCAGCGACCAAAGGCTACCTCCACCGATGCAAATAGTTCCATCTTGTAATGTCGAATAAATGGTGACGGAGAAGCCCAGGTAGCGGCCCTGCAGACCTCCTCTAGCAATGCCTGTGTAGACCACACAGCAGATGAAGCAGCACTCCAAATGGAGTGCGCTGTCACCCGTAACAGTCTTGGTAGGGACTATACGTCGTACGCTTTGCTGATGGTCCCTCTCATCCAGCGACAAATTGTAGATGACGAAGCCCTCTGGCCCAAAGTGTTTGGTTGAAATGAAACAAAGAGGGCTTCAGTTTTCCAGAATGCAGCCGTTCGCTTGACATAAATTTGGAGAGCCCGCCAAACATCTAGAGTATGCCATCTTTTCTCTAGTGGGTGTTCCAGGTTCAGGCAGAAATTGGGCAACACAAGTTCCTGCGCCCGGTGGAACCATGAATTAATTTTGGGTACGAAGGAAGGGTCCAAGTGTAACACCACCCTGTCTGTGTGGAACATGCAGAGGTCCTTCCTGGTTGACAGAGCTGTGATTTCAGAAATCTGTCTGGCAGAGGTTATGGCTACCAGGAATGCGGTCTTACAAGTGAGGTACCGTAGAGAGACTTCTCTCAATGGTTTGTATGGAGTTCCTGTTAGGGAATTTAGCACCTTAAGAAGATCCCAGGTGGGGTACCTGTGCACCATGGGTTGGCGTAGATTAGTCGCCCCTCTGAAGAATCAGCAGATGTGAAGATGCTGGGCCAGGGATTGCAGCGATCCGCAAGTCAGTACCGAGGACAGGACCACCACTTGTCTCCGGATAGTGTTGGGCATGAGTACTTTGAGTAGCCCTTCATGCAGGAAATCTAAAACCTGCGCAATCAACGACTGGAGTGGGGAGTAGCCCTTACTCAAGCTCCATGAGCAGAAAGCTTTCCAGGTGGCCGAATATATGCACTCACTGAAGGGTCTCCTGGAAGCCTGGATGAAAGAGATAACTCCGGTGTAAAGACTGTCATCTCAGGGCCCTCCGCTCAATCTCCAGGTAGTCAGTTTGAGCCACCCGAAGTCTGGGTCTACCAACCCCCCTTGGCTGAGCGATGCTTTGATGTGCGGGATCCTCCAGGGAGGGACCATCTACAGCGCCACTGGGCCGGCAAATCATGCTCTCCTGGCCAGTACGAGGCCAGGAGCATGACCTCCGCCTTCTCCTCCAGGATTTTACGGATCACCTTTGGGAGGAGTGGAAGAGAAGGAAAGGCATACATGAGGCCAGGAGGTCACTTGCACCAGAGGGCATCAGTCCCCTCTGCTCGAGAAGCGAGAGTAAAACCTCTGCAGTTGTGCATTCTCCGGACTTGCAAAGAGGTCAATCGCCAGGTGTCCAAAGCAGTTCATTAGATCTCCGAAAATGGAGGGATGTAGACACCACTCTGCGTGATCTATTGTCGTGCGGCAGAACCAGTCCGCTTGGGTATTCGACACCCCGGATATGTGGTCCGCCGAGATGGATAGGAGATGTCATTCTGCCCAGAGACCCAGTCTCCTTACTTCTTGCATGAGGCTCCTCAATCTGGTGCCCCTTGCCTGTTTATGTGCGCTTTCACCACCACATTGTCCATGAGCACCATTATGTGTTTGCTGGCTGTCAGGTGTTGTAAACGGTGGAGGAACAGGTTGATGGCCCATAGTTCCAGTCTATTGATGCTGCACCGGGATTCGGCTGGAGTCCAGTGGCCTTGCACCATATGAGATTGAGTATGTGCTCCCCTGCCAAATAGGCTCGTGTCAGTCGTGTTCACCAGCTTGTGAGGCTTCTGAAAAAGACATCCCTGTGCTATGGCCGACAACCTCCACCAGTGGAGAGAGTGAAGGACCATATTGGGCACCTGGATCTGTTCGTTGAGGCGCAGAGTTTCTTTTTCTGAAATGGTAAGAGGAGCCATTGTAGGTCCCTAGAATGGATACGAGCCCAAAGAACAATTGCAATGGTGGAAATCATCTTGCCCAGGAGTGTAGATAGCATTGCCAGGGCAACCTTGCGCTGAAGCTGGACCTGGCCTGCCATCTCCCTGATATTTTCCTGACGCTCCTGGGTCAAGTACACTCTGCTCTCCCGGGAGTCTATTACCGCCCCAAGATGCAACAAGCGGGTTAAAGGGACCAGCTGACTCTTCTCTAAATTAACAGAAAACCCGTGGTGTTCCAGAAGTTGGACTGTTACCTGCATGTCCTCTGACACTTGGCAGATAGAAGAGGACTGAATGAGAATATTGGACATTGGACACGAACGGGCAGGGTTCTAAGGTGGGCCGCTAGGACAGCTAAAATTTTGGTAAATACTCTCGGTGAGGTGGAGACACCAAATGGGAGTGCCCTGTATTGATAATGGGCGCCTGCATAATAGAATCTAAGGAACTGTTGATGAGAATGCCGGATTGGGATATGGAGGTAGGCCTCCATCAGGTCGATGGAGGCGAGGAGATCCCCCTTTGTACACACCCTAGTATGGATGCCAACGAGTGCATCTTGAACCGTCTATACACTATGTGACGGTTCAATTGCTTCAGGTCGAGAATTGCTCTCCACCCGCCCAAGGTTTTAGGGACTACAAAGAGGATGGAATAGAAACTCTGCCCAAGTTGGCTCTCAGGGACTTTCTGGACAGCATTAATCGCCAATAGATGGTCAATGGCTGACTCCATGAGAGCCTTTTTAGAGGTGCTACTAGAGACTGGGCAGCGAATGAAAAGCCTTGGGGAGGGCGAGAGGAATTCTAGGGAGAGGCCTGACCGCACCGTCTCCCTGACCCAAGCATCCAATGTTGTTTCTTCCCACCGGTCAGTGAAGAGGGCCAGTCGATCGCCGATGGGAGCCATGGATATGGAATTATTTGGGACGTCGAAAGGGACAACCCCCTCCACCTCCTCGAAATGGCCGCCTGAACTGTCTGCCTCTGGAAGATCTATCAGATTCGTTTTTCTGTCTGTACCCGTACTGGCCTTAAGCCCTGGGAAATGCAGTACCTGAGTCTGCGCCCCGAAAGGAAGACCGACGGAAATAAGGGGTTGCGCGGGAGTTGCCCCTTCTAGAGAGGGTTGACAGTATGAATGATGACTGAATGACTGAATGACTGAATGAATGAATGAATGAATGAATGAATGAATGAATGAATGAATGAATGAATGACTATAGATATGTGGAAGAGGATGATGCACTCAAAGTATATAAACCCATGTGCAAATTTTAGATTTTTACAAGAGACCAAAATGATCTAGAAAAGTGAGAAGATTTAAGATGTTTAGATTAAATTAATATGCTCATGTTAACAAGATCAAGTCAGTCTTAGGCAAAATTACATGACTTTGTAAAAATAAAGTAGTAAAGCATCTTCATTTTGATGAAATGCAATCAGTTTGGCTGTAATCTCACTCTTCCACAGCAAGGATTATAAATTGTTATGCTAAATCACAATATACCAGAGCATAAGATCAAGGTACTCCTCTATTCCTCACTAGCAGTGAAGAGAGAATGAAATGTGGCAGTTAATATATCCAAGCATAGTATTGTACCAACATGTCCTCTCTATAATCTAGCATTAATAAATTACTCTGCAATCTTCTTAAAAGTTATCTCTTTGTTCTTCTCATTATTCATGCCAAACGCTATGGTTTTTCAAATGAAAAGTAGAAACACACTAGTCCTATTTTGCAATTTGTATCATTTTTTAAAAACATCTTTGTTTAACTCTTAAAGTAGCAATACTTTTTTTTTTCTTATCCAAGATAGTTGGGAGGTCCTTTACTATAAATCTTAATGCAGTCCTAGAAATATTATGACAGGCTTTTTAGAGTATCAATAATGTTGTGGTAATACGCTTGCTATTTTCCTTGGGAGAGATTCCATTACCTTAAAGTACATTGTGAACTAGTCACAATAATGCTTTCCTTTGGGAGCCACAGTGAATTAAAGTTTGGGTTTAACATTGATGTTACCAGCTCAGCATATTTCTGATGCCAGAAATATTAAAGAGTTGTAGCAATGTTTATCAGTTGCTTCCTACTTTGCAATTCTATACCACAAAGCCACAGACATGCAGGGAATCCTTACTAAAGGCATTATGGAAGAAATGCATATGAGGCATTTAATAGTCAGCAGGGGCTGATCTTCTAGATTTTAGATGGGCTGTTATTTGATGGATCGTACTTATTACTACAAGGTTGTCTTTTTTAAGATAACCAATCAGTTATCTATAGTCAAGGGAGTAATAGGTCTTGGTTGCTTTGAGGAATCAGAGATAGATGGAAATGTGCTGAATTTTAGTGTTTGATCTTATTGTTCAGTCATCTAATTTGAGAACATTGACCGGCATACTGGAAATGCTCTCACTGTTGTGGGAAAAACAAATATAAAGAAACTTCAATGTTTAAAAGTCCATACTACCTTTACTTGCTTGGTTCAATTCTTCCAAAGATAAAGCAATTTTATGGCAATTTTGAAAATTTGGGGGAGATGCCAAAAGGATTCTCAAATAAAAAGCAATTTGAAATGCAAACATTAATTTATTTAATTTATGTATAATTCAATTCATAACATGATATGGTTTTATGTATAATTCAATTCATAACATGATATGGTTTATTATATTTTTAAAAATATTTCATGGCTTACCTTTATTATAAAGGTACCGTATTTTTCAGAGTATAAGACATGCCGTATAAGACGCACCAAGATTTCAAAGAGGTAAATAACAAAAAAAAAGTTTTTGTCTTCCTAAACCCTCTGTACACCTTGTTTTTCGCAAAAAATGGGTGAAAAACGGCTGGTTCTTTGCAAAAACGGATGAGTTTTTGCCTTCCCCCAGCCCACAGAAACACTCTGCAGGCCTCCCAAACCCTCTGCGCACCCCGTTCAGGAGGGCAAAATTGCTTTATTCAGTGCATAACACACACCAACATTTCCATCCTCTGTTGGGAGGAAAAAAGGTGCATCTCATACTCCGAAAAATACGGTAATACAAATTTCTACCCTGTCTGTAGATTGGTTCTTTTTATCTGTTTCAATATTCATTTTAACATTAGTTTTAATAGCTTTAGTTTCTTTAAGCCAGGCATGTCCAACCCGCAGCCCACGGGCCACATGTGGCCTTGAACAACTAGAAATACAGTCCTACAAGATCATAACTTTTAACATTATGTGATTTATATACATTAACTATATTATATATTTTTATGCAGCCCAAGACAATTCTTCTTCACTCAATATGGCCTGGGAAAGTCAAAAGGTTGGACACCCATGCTTTAAGGTCAATTAAATGAATAATTGTAATGAATATTTATAATTTAATTTCAGTAGTTATATTCAGTATGACAGAAGAAACTAATGAAAGTGGAATTTCTAAACAATGTTGTGCTGTATTATAAAAACGTGCGCAAATGTGATGTAGTAGTAAAGGTGTTGGAATAGGACTGGGGAGAGTCTGTCTGAGGTCCACCTTTGGCACAAAAACTCAGAAGTGATTTTAGGTCAATCAGACTCTTTTGGCTCAAAGATTTAATTAGGGAAAGCCTAGATGAGGGAATGCAATGTACATTTCTTCTCATAGTAGACAGACTGAATATACAACTACGCAATAATACAAATTAACTTTTAATGAAATGCCATAAACTGAATGCACTTTAGAATTTAAGATTACTTTGGCGCTAAATATAAATTATATGTTTTATTTCTATCTAGCACACTGTGCAGCAGTCTCCTGATTTGACTGGGGGGGGGAGGTTCTAGCATGGTACTGAAGAAAGCAAAGACCACAGTTTTGGGGGGCATATAAACATACAGAAAACTGTTTTATCACATTTTCTGGCATCATGCACCACTAAATAAAATGTTTAGAAAATACAATGGCTGTTCAATTAAATAATCCCTCTTCTCGTGTTTTTATATTTATAAACATGGAAAACTCCTTGCTCAGTGATTATGCTTTATTTGTTATATGGCTTCCCATCACCTCCATTTTTAAAGGTCCTTTTAAACTAAACTTTCTACCCTTAAATTAAACAATTTTTATCATTTATTTTACATATCTCAGGCCATGGTAATAACTTCACACACATGAGCCGGTCACAAAGGTTCTTCAAAAATATATTTGCGTACTAAGCAGCTAGGAGGGAGTAAATCATCAAGCTAATGTTTGGATTGCTTGCCTGACACCACAGTTCCACTTTGTACAGTGCACATGGACTAACAATAAATAACTGGAATTGAGAAGTGATTATTATTGTTCATTTTCTAAGTTTTAACCCATATTGCTAATTGTACTAACACATATACTTTGATGAACCACATCCATTTCTGCAATCTTGCTCACCAACCCAATACAAAGAGACAGGGCTAAGACAATTCAGTCCAGCTGACTGCTAATTGGAAGGCCAAGATGGGATATTTGGTGGATGTTTATGGACCACTGATGGTCCAAAATTTGGAATTAATGTAAAAACTACCCTACAAAAACTAATGTGGAGCCCCTGTTCTTCTTGCACATAATGAAGTATAATTTGGTATGGGCAGCAGTATGTTTTTAGCTGTGTTTTTAACATATGTATTAGATTTATTGTCCCATCGACAGTCTTCTTGGAGTAGAGGGGCCTTTAAAAAAGCCAATAACAATAGTAACAATAATTCAGATGTTTCCTTGATAACCACATCTCCCTTGATGAATGAAATCTGATGTCTTTTCATTGGAATCATTGTTTATTATACTTTGAGCTATGTCACCATTTTCCTTGGGAGAATAAGTACACCAGTTAAATTGGTTCCCATTCAAGAATAGTCTTGATCTGCATATGGAAGATACTGCATCCAATTCCATCATGTAAATTATTGATGGTGCTGTATTGACTGGGAGAATACATTTTATTAAGCCAAAACCAAACAAAACACATACCACACTATGTCACAGAAATAAATTAGCACATTTTGAGACTATGCAAGTTTTGTTACAAAATTCAAATGGTAAATTCTTTTCCATACCAAGCCAATTTAATTTGTTTCATTTTGGGTGTTTTTAATAAAGATGATCCATGCTCCCTTGGGACACTGATTTATGCAAGCATGCATAATGACCTCCCATGAATTTGATTAGTGATGTGAGTACATATAATGAATTAAATATACAAAAATGTATCCACTCACATGTTTAGATACGAAGGAGAAATGTGCTTGCTTTCTGTGACACATAATCAGATTTTGCTTCTCAGTAAATTAAATCACAGGATACCACAATTTGATAGACATATAATTTCTGCACTAATTTCTAGCACTTCAAAAAACAGCTGTATAATAAAAACATTAACATGTAATTGCTCTTCCAAATGTTCTTCACACTATCTGACTATGATCAAACCCAAGGTGATTAAAAAACAGCCTTCTTACCTAGATCAAAAGCAAAGGGATCCACTTTAAAATAATCTGCCTCAAACTACATCATTTAGAAGCATAGCTAAAAATCTTTTAAAAACAGTTTTTAACAGAAACATGTTTATCAGAGCTCTTCTCTATATTCAGAAAGAGGTGGAGCCTATTCAACATTCCAGGTTGATTCTGGAAAAGCAGTTCTTCCTTCCTCGCACATACATTAATGCAGGGTAGTTTTAGGGCAATGAATGGTGGCTTCCTTTATTATTTTCCATATTTTCAATATTTTCATGATATTGTCAAGAGTGGGATACTTGAGCATGCAAGCTCTAACATACAAATCAGGGCTGATAATTACAGGCTGCATTTTTTAAAGGTTCTGGAGTGATCAGTATTGATAAGGTTACAACTTCTTAAAAGATTTCAAGGCCTGGGTAGGAAGGAGTTATTCCAAACTGACCACCCAATTTGCCTCTATTACATGAAAGAACTAAAAGAAGTATGCCTTAGCAGCAAACGGAATGGGTTTGTTGATGGCGAAGTTCTGGCCGAAACCTGGAGCCATTGTTTTGTGCTACTAGAGCTAGGGTGATAAACACCTCTCTGAAAATTTATCAAGGAAACGGGCAGGCAACTATTTCCCTAGGCTTCAAAATGTGACTAGCAATAGCACTTAGACTTATATATTGCTTCACAGTGCTTTTATAGCCATCTCTAAGCGGTTGACAGAGTCAGCATATTTCCCCCAACAGTTTGGGTCCACATTTTACCCACCTTGGAAGGATGGAAGGCTGAGTCAACCTTGAGCAGGTGAGATTTGAACTGCCGAACTGCAGCTAGCAGTCAGCTGAAGTAGCCTGAAGTACTACACTGCGCCACATCGGCTCATCTATTATTCACTTCAAAACAGAGCAACATATCTGCTAAAATGCATTGCCTAAGATAGGGATATCAAACTCTCATTGTCACGTCGTTATCATGTGATGTATCATGACTTCTTTTTCCCTTTGCTGAACTGGAGTGGACGTCATCAACATGTGACACATCCGGCCCGCCGGCACTGAGTTTGACACCCCTGGTCTAGGCCAACTGCTTCTCTGTCCAGCTTCTTAATCAGGACTAGTCCATTAGCACTAGCGCAGTCATTCCAGACCAACAGAAATATTTTGATTATTCAATTTATAAGCCACTTCTGTGTGTATTCCAAAATCCAAGTGAGTTTGCAACAGTAACAAAATGAAGTTTCTTTCTCATATACCTAATAGTCTAACTTCTAAGAGCCAAATCTTCAGAAAGATCTTTTCTTGACTGATAGTGGACAGGCTCATAGCAGGTGAGGAAACCCTGCAGATTGCCATAGTCTAAGCCATTTGGGGCCTTAAAGGTCAACAACTTTAAACTGTGCCCAGTGGGCAGTTGTTATCACTTCGTGGTTGCAGGCTTTTTGCTTAGGTAAAATAGTGAAAATAAATAATGAAAACAAGGTGCAACTAACTGTTGGTAACTTTAGCCAGCTCAGGTAGTCACTTTTGGCACAACAGCAATAGTATTTTGGGAAAATGTAACCCAAACCTGAGCAAATTTCACCTCAGTCCCAAAATTCATTCCCCCCACCACTAACTCATAGCACCTCTATTTTATCTGTATTGAGTTCCAGCTTGTTGTCCCTCCCCCAGCTCATTTTCAAGTAGGCAACATTCAAGTGTACTAAAAAGCTGTGTATCATCAGCATTCTGACTGTATCCAAAACCAAATTCCAAATGACTCCCCCAGTGGTTTCGTGTATATGTTAAACAGCATAAGAAATAACACAGAGCTTTGCGGAATGGCATGGAATCTTGAGTGATTCTGGACTGGATAGCCTCAGCATGGACTCGGAATCCAAAAAGTCTAAGACTTCATAGAAAGAAGAATAGTACACTAAATAGTATTCCTATATATCCCTGGTCACTCAAATGCAGTAGCATTCAAATTTGGCCAGCAAACCTGTATAGTCTTACCACCTCTCTAGGTTAAAGTTGTAGTATACTCAAGGCAGCTACATGAAAGATAAGTTAGACCTCTAATTTAAATTTCTGCTTTTTAATGCCACATCAGTTGCTGGTAATATTTCTATAGTTGTTGTTTTAAACATTCAACCATGTCTGACTCTTAGCTCCTAGTCAAGCACAGCTTCAAGGAGCTCTCATCCAAAAAATGAGTTCCTACCAGTTCTACTGAACCATTAGTAACTTGGCAGCCCGGTTCACTGCAACAGGTAGCACCCTGGGCCTGCCATGCCCCTAGAGCCAGCACCTATGGCGCCACCATCTTGTTTTTTGTTTCTGAGCATGCGTAGTGCAACCCTGAGCAAACTGGTAGTAGCAGGATCCAGGACCCACCCCTGTCTCATCCTCTTTGATGATGACACCATCAGCAGAGAGTGAACTCTTGTTTAGCCTAAGGAGCAAGCTGACAAAATATTTAGGCAGGAAAGCTCCTTATCGGAGTTCTTCAACACCATAATTCTGCAAAGAAAACTGGAAGCAGGAAATAACTGTTCCCTTCTGCAGAGTCTTCCCCCAGTTTGTGCTGGAGTGGGACTTCCAAAGGAAAGAAAGTGACTTGCTATTGGTAGTTTTTAACTTTGCTGCCTAAGGTAGCATCTCACT
>JANHFT010003979.1:328705-341612 GCA_032467955.1 Pseudoxenodon macrops
GTGGTCACTGTTGGAAAAGGGTTCTTTTATTTGTAGTCCATAAATTGAGTTTAAACTGTTGCAGAAGATGAAATTGAGGCAGTTGTTGAGTCTTGTGTTGTTAGTTACTAGTTGTTCTCAAGTAAATTGCTATGTGCAAATTAGGCCACTTTTCCAGAAAATTTAAAGTGCTAATTGTTTAAGTAAAAGGGCCGTTGGTCCTACCTGATACGCTCCTTCTCGTAGGGTTGAGGTAGCCTCCAGAATTGGGTTAACTTCGTCCTGCTAGCTGATTGGACTGAATCTGTAAGTGAAAATACCGCCCTCGTTGCTAGGCAAGTCAGTTTTAAATGAAGACAATGGACAGACTTGATGCGTAGCCCCAGAATTAGATAGGAAAGATACAAAGGATAGCACAGACCCCACACCACACAGGGAGGGACTGGAGGCTACCTCAATCCTACGAGAAGGAGCGTATCAGGTAGGACCAACGCCCCTTCTCCGTAGTCTGTTGAGGTAGCCTCCAGGAATGGGACATACCAAAGCTTGTCCTGTCACAGGGAGGGAACATAGGTCTGAGCTTTAAGTGTCCGAAATCACCTGCTGTAGAACCTGCGGCCAAACGCAGATGCGTATGAGTCTAACCGGTAGTGGCGAATGAAGGGGGAAAATGACGTCCATGTAGCTGCCTTGCAGATTTCCTCCAGAAAACATTGAGTTGCCCACGTGGCAGTCGTAGTAGCACTGTGGGTGGAGTGAGCCGTAATCTGTGATGGCCATGGCATAGCCCGCAACTCGTAGGCCGTAGCGATCGTGCTGTGGAGCCACCTTCTTCCCGTGGTGGACGTCACCTTGGTCCCGAATGTGGTAGGCTGGAATGAGACAAGTAGGGATTCTGTATGCCTGAAGGATGCAGTTATGTCGATGTAGACATGGAGTGCCCTGCGGATATTCAGCTTGTGCCAGCATTTCTCAAGAGAGTGGCGTGGATGTGGGCAGAAGTCAGGCAAGGTGATTTCTTGGGCATTGTGGAACAGGGTATTGACTTTGGGCACAAATGAAGGATCAAGTCGAAGAACCACCCTGTCCGTATGGAAGATGCAGAGTTCCTTACGCACTGACAGGGCCACCAACTGAGATACGATGCACCGACGTGATGGCTATGAGAAACGCAACCTTGTAAGTGAGGTGTTTGAAACTGGTGGACCCAAATGGTTCATATGGCAGTCCCGTAAGGGAATTAAGAACAGTCATTAGGTTCCAGGTCGGGTATCAGTGTATAGTCGGTGGTTTGAGATTAGAAGTTCCCTTCAAGAATCTGCGGATAGTGGGATGGTGTCCAAGTGACGGGAATGGGGTGCAATGAAGACACTTGGTATCACATAGTGTTGGGGAGGAGGCCTTTCTCAAGCCCCTCCTGCAGGAAGTTGACAATGTCCCCGATTGAGACTGCCACCGGTGAAAGGTGACTTTTTGAG
This sequence comes from Pseudoxenodon macrops, assembly GCA_032467955.1. Taxonomy (NCBI): domain Eukaryota; kingdom Metazoa; phylum Chordata; class Lepidosauria; order Squamata; family Pseudoxenodontidae; genus Pseudoxenodon; species Pseudoxenodon macrops. The sequence continues at coordinate 330,163 of JANHFT010003979.1, forward strand.
CACCAGGTGCAGAAGGCCTTCCAGGTGGCCGTATAGATTTGTTCAGTATATGGTTTTCTGGCTGCTTGTACCCTTGTTATAGCATTGTCAGTCAGTTTGCTCTGCCTTAAGAACTGCCGCTCAAGTGCCAGGCGGTCAGTTTGAGCCAAGTGGGATCTGGATAGACCAGCTCCCCTTGCGTCAGAACATGCGTGCCCACTGGCAAACTCCATGGCGGAGACACCGATAGCGCCCTGAAGTTCGCAAAACAGGCCCGTCGCAGCCAATGCGGTGCTATCAGGATGATTTCTGCTTTCTCCTGCAACAGTTTTGCTACTACCCTCGGCAGGAGGAGAAGAGATGGAAACGCATGGAGCAGACCGGGAGGCCAAGGAGCTCCGAGAGCATTGGTACCTTCTACCTGTGGACATGGGTACCTCGTGAAGAACTGCGAGAGATAGGCGTACTGTGGCATGGCGAAGAGGTCCACCAGTGGAAGACTGAAGCATTGTACGATCTGCCGGAACAACGATGGGTGCAGTCGCCACTCCCTGTGGTCTATGGATGTCCTGCTGAGCCAGTCCGCTGTCACGTTTGCTGTGCCTGAGATGTGGTCTGCAGTCAATGACAATAGGTGATGTTCCGCCCAGAGGCCCAGGCACTTTGCCTCCACCATCAGTGCTCTCGATCTGGTGCCCCCTTGCTTGTTGATATGGGCCTTGGTGGCCACATTGTCCATGAGTACTCTGATGTGGTTGCCGGTCAGAAGGCGTCGGAAGTGCTTGAAGGCGAGGTAGACCGCACGTAGCTCCAGTAGGTTTATGGGCAGTTTGCTTTCGTTCGGAGACCACGGACCTTGGGCCATTGTCGTAGTGGTGTGTGCCCCCCAGCCTGAGAGGTTGGCACCTGTGGTGACCTCTATCCTGTTGTGTTCCCCAAAGAGGCAGCCCCGTGACGCGGCCGGACACTTCCACCAGGTGAGAGACAGGAGCACTTCCTTGGGTACCGTGATGTGTGCCCGCAAGTTGCTACGACCCTCCTTCTGAAACGGCAATAAAACCAGTGTATCTCCCTCGAGTGGAGTCGAGCCCAGGAAACAATGCCAAAGGCAGATACCATCTTGCCCAGCAGGGAGGAGAGAAGGTCAATAGGCACCCTACGCCTTGCTTGGACTTTACCTACCAGCTGTCTAATGCTAGATAGTCTGTCCTGAGACAGGTACACCTTGCCTTCTCTGGAATCAATCACCGCCCCAGATGTAAAATGCGGTTGGAAGGCAAGAGATTGCTTTTCTCCCAGTTAATGGAGAAGCCATAGTGTTGTAAGAGAGTAACCGTCACTTTGATGTCCTCCCCTGCCTGGTGGAGTGATGAGGAGAGGATCAAAATATCATCCAGGTAAGAGAGTACCCAGATGGGAAGTGACCTAATATGAGCCATCAAGGCAGCTAGGATTTTAGTGAATACCCTTGGGGCCGAAAACAGGCCGAAGGGAAGTGCCCTGTACTGGTAGTCAGTACCTGCATATGAAAAGCGAAGAAATTTGCGATGCGCTGGCCGAATTGGTATGTGCAGGTAAGCCTCAGTCAAGTCAATAGAGGCGAGGAAGTCGCCCTCCTGCACGCAACCAAGTATCAACTGCAGAGATTGCATCTTGAAACGTCTGAATTACAGATGCTGGTTCCGACATTTCAGGTTCAGGATTGCCCTCCACCCACCTGAGGTTTTGGGGACTACAAAAAGGATAGAGTAGAACCCCTGCCCGAGCTGGTCTGATGACACTTTCTGGATTGCTTTGACCTCCAGGAGGTGACTGATGGCCGACTCCATCAACGATCATTTGGGCCACTGTCTGGAGACCGGGCAGGGATGAAGTACCTCGGAGGGAAGGAGAGAAACTCCAGTGAGTGATGGATTGACCCAAGAGTCCGAAGTGATATTCTCCTATCGGTAGGCGAAGAGGCTGACTCGGCCATCGATAGGAGAGTTGGACTCCGAATTACTTGGTTCGGTGGAAAGGACGGCTCCCTCCCCCTCGAAAGGGCCACCTAGACTGCCTTCCCCTGGCAAACCTATCGGGTGGCTGGGTTTGCCTATAGGTGAACTAACCTTGGGTTCTGGTGGGTCCCGTGGGGGTGTCATAGGGTCTGGTTCTGGGGTAGTACACTAAGGCCCGGAAACTGCTTTTTCTGGACATTGTCAGCAGGTACTTTTTCTTTTCTCTGGCCTCCACCAGGACAGGGTCCAATGAGTCCCTGAACAGGTGTTTCCCTTTGTAGGGGGTGGAGGCCAAGCACCATTTATGATGGGTGTCTGCTTGCCAGTTGCGGAGCCATACGTGGAAGTGGTAACACATGGGGCCGGCTTCCCACAGTAGAGCGCTAGGCTCTTGATCGATGGAGCGCTAAGCTATTATGTACACAGAGCGCTAGACTCTGGCTGCCATTCCTGGGGCGCTAGACTCCTTTCAGTGACACCACTTCTGCTGATTTAAATGCTGCCATTACTGGAGCGCTAACACTCCTGCGAACAGAGCGCTAGGCTCTAGCCGACGATGTAAGCGATCCACTTGCTGTTTCCCTGCCAAGGACGATCGTGTCTTTTTTTTTTTTTAATGGCGATCGTCTTCGCCATTTCAAAATGGCGCTTTCTCACCAAAATCAACCGTTGGATTCCTTGGTTGTCTAATGAACTCCTACTGGTCCCAGCACGAGTGCCCATCGCATGTGGATGTTGTGACAGCCGCCCCCAATCATCCTGTAAGAGTTCTTTTGCCAGCCGGAGCCCCGGCTGGCATTTCTTTACGGAGTATGCCTTCACGCCGAAGCTCTGAAGTATCAGCTTCGCGTCAAAGCGCCTAGGGAGTTAGCTATAAAGGGAATTAGCTACAGAAAGGAGAAAGAAAATGAACAAACTCACAATTAGGTAGAGAATAGAGGTAGCTTCATGAGAGGGGCTAAACACGTCTTGTCCAGCTGAGGACTGAGTTTAAAACTGACTTGCCTAGCAACAAGGGCAGTATTTTCACTTACAGACTCAGTCCAATCAGCTAGCAGGACGAAGTTAACCCATTCCTGGAGGCTACCTCAACAGACTACGGAGAATACTACAATAATCCCCTCTAGAAGCAAGTAAACCAGGTATAACAAAGCAAATGCACTTTTTCCAGGTAAATATTCCACATGCAGTTTATTTCTAATGTGAAAATGTACAATTAACAATTGAAATTTTCTAATGAACATTATATCTTCATTTTATTACAAATTACTATATTTCTTTATAAATTTAAGGTGAAATCATAAATATTTTTGAAGCCTCAATGTCACTAGTTGTTTTGGAAGAGAGGATCTCACCGCTGCTGTTCAGGTCATAACTTTAAACCACTTTGAACTGGACTACACTGCTTGCTGTCTATAGTGTATATATAGCATGAATAACTAGAATCAGGCAGAAAAAGGGAAGGTCCTATTAAGTTATATTTATTTATTCATTTATTTATTATATTTATTTATTACCGGTAATCAAATTTCTATGGCTACCCATCTCATGAAAAGTGACTCTGGACAACTCACAGCAACTAAATTAAAAATGTATATATAAACAATCATTATAAAATTAGTATTAAAAGTTAAATATATACAAATGCCAGGCAGAGAAATGATGGTATCCACCTCAGTGATAGAGCTATCTACCCATATTTCCATTCTGGGTCTGGTGACATAGCCAGGATAACTTCCGGAATATCAGGAGGGATATAGATAATCTTAATTGGGGAGAGGGGGAATGGGAATGGATCTATGGGTGCATGCCATAGCAGAGAAGTCCTTGTTCCCAGGATCTGCCAGGTGTAAATCCCTAGCAGATGAAATCTGAAGGATGCCCTCTCAGCCAGCTCTAACAGGATGGACAGATGTAATTGGAAAGAGGTGGTTCCTCAGATAATCTGGTCCCCTGCCATAAATGGTTTTAAAAGTTAAAAGTAGCCCCCTGAATTAGAGATCGGAGGCAAACTGGCAACCAGCATAACTAATGAAGCAGAGGTGTAACATGATCTGTTCTAGGAGAACACATAATAGCCTGCACCGCTCTATTCTGCACCAGCTGAAGCTTGCAGATACTCTTCAAGGGTAGTTCCATGTGGCTATGATCAGAGCCTGCCAGTGCAAAAATGGACACAACTGGTGCACCATACGAAGTTGTGCAAAGGCCCTTCTAGCTACAGTCCTCACTTGCTCTTCAAGCAGGAACTGAGGCTCTAGTGTAGGAGGAGCCCCAAATTGTACACCATCTGGGGTAGTGCCACCCCATCCAGTACCAAGATGGTGTAGTTCTGAAATCAGTAGGCTCCAAGAGTCAATCAATCTGGCCAAAGTTCAGCTAACGCCTGGTGTGGTCCACATCCTTACATCCTCAGCTTCCAGGCACTAGGATAAAGATGTTTATGGCACCACTTAATTCATGTAATCCTTTCTATGGAGTCCATATTTATTTTTCTAGTCTTCATCAACAATAAGTAGGAAGCACTCTTTAAAACAGAGTGCTGCTCTTTTCTGTAAATATAAGGAGACCTCATTCCCTGCATCAAAGGTGAGAAATTTTTATTTTTATTTTAGATAAATATTGTAAGAGACAGGTTGAGTAAATCTACTACATGTGAAATAAAACTTTAGCATTGTTCAAATTATAAAATTGGGCGCAGTTACTTGATGATTCACTTAATTAACTGCTGGAAGTCCCAGTCTCAATTGCTGTCATAAATTGAGGACATTTATTAAAATAAGATTAGAATGTACAAAGAATTACTAAGACAGACCACAGGCCCATTTAGTTCAGCATTCTTTGTCTGTAGCATGTCATTTAGAGGCATTCAATAAACTCACCAACATGAACTGGAAAGTAACTGTTTCTCTTTCATAGTTGAATGCCAATAATCAATATTTAAGATATTGCTCTATGATGTAAGAGGTAGTAAATGATCATCAATATTAGTAGCTACTGATAGCCTGATCTTCCATGAATGTGTCTAATCTCCTTTAAAATCATTCAAACCAGCTGCAATTACCGTAACTGCTGGTAACAAATTCCATATATTAATCAAATACTTTGTAAAGTATTATGTTCTTCTGCATATGGATTTTATATTGGATTACAATCACATTAAAGTGACCCAGATATGCAAAGAAAACAAAGGAGCAAGATGCTTGCTCAGCAGCTATAGTTCAAAACAGATTTCACTTTGACCCATACAGTATTGCTGAGCTGTGCAAAATAATGCATTTACTGTGTAAGCCAGGGATTGAGATACCATGTGCCTTAGGATATTCTAGAGCAGCCCAAAAGTAGAATTAAGGCCATTTAAGAGATGACATGCCATGTTGTTTTGCTAAAGCTTTGACAATTAGGCAAATAGTAAAAGATAATGAATAAAACGATAAGGGTTGTTAAAGCTTATGGAAAGTCATACACACACATTTGCATTTTATAAAAAAAAATATGTAAAATATTAAGCTTGTGCATAGAAATGGTCAGTGTCGAGTCTCTGCTTTCTGGAAGTATTTTTTAACATTCAGGAAATAAAGCAGATATAGCCCATCTTCCATGTATAAATCTTATAAGTTTCTCTCCCAGTGAATCCAGGATCTGATTTGAAGAGAAAAGAAATTATATATATATATAAATTATTTTATGTGCTTCCTTTATTAAATTTCTGTTAAAATATAGCTCTAACCTTCATGCAAAAATGGATGGATGAATTCAACATAAATGATATGACTGTGGGACAGCATTTTATAATATTCCTTAATACAAATCTGAAAAATGTCTATAACTACACATTTTTAACACAGTTTGTATTGTGCCTACAACAACTACAATGAAGGCTGAAAACTTCAAGATCTATAATCAAATAACATTTCCTTAACAATAGAATTATAAGGAATTAGGAAACACATAGGCATTCACAAAAATGTTTGCAAATAGCATCCTATTCTTGCTAATGCCTGACATATTTTGCCAAGCCCCTTCAAGAACAAGATCTTCCAGAAATAGAGAAAACCTATATTAAAAATTATATTTTCATGATTTTTAATTTCAGTTATCAAATGAGAATGCAAACAAGTGACCAAGTACTAGGATAAAACTTGTTTTTATAGTTAGATGTATACTGCATGCTTCCTTCTCAAAGGCTCAATGTACTGTACATAGTGCTCTCTCGCAACTTTCCATCCTGGGTAAGAGATTCAAAATCATCCAGAAAGGTTCCTGAACCCTAGTCTTTGCCAGCAGACTATGCTGGCTCTTTACATTACCATCATCTGATGGAAGAAGAGAGGAAGGTTTGCTAATCATGCACTTATAATTGGTTACATAATTCTTGGCACAATTCTTTGGCAGATGAGAACCACTAGAGCAAACTTTAAAATCGTTGGGGGGAGGGGGAAGAGGGGGGAAGAGAAAGAGACTTCAAGTCAGCCTTGATTCCTGGCAGCTGCCTGGACATGTCCCTGCTCTTTTCTTGGCAACGTTTTCAAAAGTGGTTTGCCAAAGGCTGAAAATGACTGGCACAAAGTTACCCAGTTGGCTTTCTGCTAATTCCTAAACTAGAGGTCGATATCTTCTGGTTCTTAGCCTGGTCCCTTCAGCCACGAAACAAAGCTGGTTCTCAACTACAGTAATTAGGAGAGGACAAAGTGTGAGCTTCAGTGTTTTGGCTGTTTGCTACAGTAATTCGGGAAACAAGCATCCAAAACACTGAAGGTCAATCTGTCCATCAGATCTTTAGCTTTCACAATCTACAGTATACACATTCTCATACTCCATTTTTTTCTGTATTCACTATTTACGAACTGACACTGCAAACTGCATTAAAGCTGGAAAGTAGTTCAATGTACGCATTTCTTCTATCTTAATCTTTCCAAATTTAGAATGAATGTCTCTGATCTTCAATTGTTGTAGTAGTTCCTATAAAGAGGACTGTTTCCCCACAAATCTGTCTCAAATGTACTTTGTGGCACTAGCAATGAATTTATTTCTGTACTTGATTTGCTATATTTTTGCCTTCTACCAGCATTTAGAAAGCTCAGGAGTAAACAATCACAACAGCAACAAAGATCCCTAACTGCAAATTTTAAAAAGGATAAAATTCACTGGTTATGTACGGTAGTGGGAAAACTTGTACCCTTTCACATATTTATCTTAAAACTATTAGTTCTGTAGGATGACATGGAACAAAACACGTTGGCAAGCCAAATTAGAGCATCCATTTCCTACAGAGCACCTATAAACTATCATTCCTAGACTGCATTATCAATATGGCATTTGCATTCTTATAGGCAAATGCTGAAATTCCTGCTCCTCTGCATGGAAGAAGATTGCCCTATATTGATGAAGAAGCTAGACACTGAATGGATTTCATCAGGATGGGGATATCTCTGCTTCATTCAGTGTAAATGTTGTTACACAACTATACCTTCTGTTGTACCCAAGGCTTCCTCTCCAGATCAGCCTTTCAGCTGACTCCCATGAACAATGCACATCAATAACGTATTTTTCAATAGTTAATCTTTGAAGCTGGGAAAAAGTAAAAAATTGAGATCTTAGGATCTGACAATACTATCCTGGAAATGTCTACATAAATCTACTGTTAGGTAATGGATAGAGTTAAGACAAAACATGTATTGTTGCAAATGACATTCCATGAACGTATAAAATAGACTTAGCCTTCTAAAATAAATATTGATTTACAGACACAAGCATGATTTCACAGAGTTATCTTCAGCAAAATTTATTAAGATGAATGGGATGGGACATTTCAGCAGCTAAATTATTTTCAATTTAGAACCACTATCTCCATGGCAATCTCTCTCTGACACGTTTTGATTTTCTTTCTAACAGACTTCATATAATCCAGTGAAACGATGGCTCTCTTTCCGGATTCAGGGAAGCTTCTGGAAATCCGAAAATATTTCTCCTCAATATTTAGGACTGACACCTAGGCCTTACTGTCCACCCATTAATTCAATCACATCTCTGAGGCAGTGGAACTGGGTCTTAACTAGGTATACCAGGTTGAGTAATGGGAAGCTGCTGTTTTATTTGTACCCAAGAAATTCCCATACTCTGGCAGAGAAGAGCTCTGAGCCAATCACTACTGAAAACAGACACAAATTCTGAGACTGGAACAGGGGAGAGTCTGCACTTTGTTCAGCATGAACAAAGCTTTCAATCTTTTAGTTTGCACTATCAGTGTATCAGAAGAATCCATCTATTGAACTGGAAATACGTCTTTTTACAATAGCTCAGGATAGCTAAAAGGAACATTGGAGGTAGGTCTTAGTATCCTACCCATCAGGACAAGACATTTTGTTAGGAAGGCTAAGCAATATGCATATAAAATGGAAGCTTACAATCTGGACAGTGCAATTTATGGGCAACGTTTTTTTCAAAAACACAACAGAAGGTGTGTTGTTTAATCTGCTTACTACAGGGGAAGGAGGAGGATGGGAGTATCAGAGGCTTCTGGCTGCTAAAAAGCTATTCACTAGGAGAGATACCACAGAATCAAAATGATATAGCAGTAAGAGGATAAAGAACGGGCAAGGAAATCTTTCAGTTCTAAGTTGACAGTGGGCATACTCACCGAGTACTATTACAACTGATTAATCATACAATTTCGTTTTTCATTTTAGGTGGCCAAGGTACTACAGAGAACCAAGAACCCCTGCATTAAAAGCTAACAGTATATTATCAGTTTGCTTTGTGTGATAATGACTCTCTAGCTATTTGTACAATATCACATAAATAATACTAGTGATTGCTACCTTTTAAATAGTAAATCTTATTCTACTTTAATGTTATCTTTGATGTTTTGTTATCTTATCAAATAGTATCTCACTCTGGGTTCATTATTTCTTTAAATATTTAAAGTTCTAAAAGTTTAACGATTAAGTCAATCTTGATAGATGGAAACAAATTAGAAAGAAAATCCTTAGGTAGCACTGTATCCTTTTAATACCATTTATAAAAATAATGAAGGTAGGATACAAATAAATAAATAGTACTGCTTGTCAATTTAGCAATGCTGCTTGATTGCTGTTTTAATTCTATTGAACTGAGCTAAGAGTTATTCTTTAAAATAAAATAAAAAGGACTCCTTTAGACCACAAAAAAAGTTCTCCACTAAAGACTTTTTCACTAGCCGGACAAGGATATGTTTTCTGTTCCTGAAAAACTTCCCCTAGAGTTGAGGGATGGATCCTCCAAAACCCAATGATGAATGAGAACTGCAGGAAAGATGGATCTGCATGTTCCTGCTGTCCTCTTTTTAGGATGTAAGTATTCTTGTTTTATTCTCAAATATGTAATGTAAGTACTAACAGACTAGCTTGATCAAGGACCAACAAGGAGCTTCACCAAGCAAGGATTGGAAACTGAGTTTCCAATAGTTTTGTTAGTACACAAGACTTCATCTACTGAAATAATCTCTCATAAAGCTAAATCCAAAGGGAATCATGCCGCATATTCTCTCTACATTTTCCCAGTCTTGAGAAGACATCTAAAGCAGAAATACTATAAATTAGTTTGAGCCAAGAAAGAAAAGTTTAGGGGATAAATGCAATAAATAAAATTAAAATACCCCCTGTGGATATTTTGGATACAGAAAACACCAAGTTGGGAGATACTGCTTATTAATTTAACGTTACTGTTTTGAATTCACCATGTATAGGTGTTAAATTATAAATGGATTAATAAACATTTAAAATATTTTTAAATTTTATTTAGAAGCTGTACTAAAGACATTCAATCAAAAGCAGCTAAAGTCATATATCTTTATTTAAAAGGCTTGGAAGTTGTTTGATAGATGGATAGATATATACAGTTTCTCATAAATTGTGTCCACTGAAATACTAATAATTTGAATTACTTATGTTTCAATGTATCTGGTTTATACTTCAACATAAGGTGTATATATGCATTTTGATATGCCCCACTTTCTCAAAAATATCACATACTGCATTTCGCATTGAGTCCTATTGTATCAAAAAATACATTTTTTATTTTTAAGTTTCTCACTCACTGAGTAAATGAAAGTAAATGCTACATTATACATTATAGCAAACTATGATCTGACGGTGTTTCAAAGTATACTCATAAACTGCAAGCTGGTCCTAACTTTACAAAAATAGTATACTGAGCTAAATTTCAAAAAAAACAGTGAATTGATTTCTTTTCCTTAATGTTCCATCATCCCTAATTAGTTTATGTAATTTTAAATGCCATCTGGAAAAACAGCATACCAAATGTATTTGCATAGCAAATTGGAGTTTGATTTTTGGATGTAACTGTAATCTTTACTGAAAATTACATACTGGTAATGTTTACCTTTTAAAATTCATTCTCACTCAAAATCTGCATCTAATAAGAAGTATCCAAACACAACTTAACACTCCTATTTACTTGCATACAGGTTGTCCTCAACTTACGACCGGTCACTTAGCAACCATTCAAGATTACAGAACCTCCCAAGGGCTACTCAGATTCAATGTTTCAACAGCTGCCCTATCCCATAATCATGTGATCACATTTGGGTGCTGAGCAACTGGTCCAGATTTACAGCCATTTGCAGCATCACATGGTCACTCAATTTACAAAGTTTTCTGCAAGAAACTGATGTTTAGTTCTGATTTCCAGAAAAACAAAAAGAACCCCACACTCATTGAGGACAATAGATTCATTTAATAATCGCCATGTTCCTTTAATGACCACAGTGATTCAGTTACTGACCACCACAAAGAGGTCATAAAATTGGGTCACATGGTGAGCCTCTTAATGACTGGCATGACTTACAACCATAATTCCAGGCTAAAGGACGGTCAGAGGTCGAGGACTACCTGTACACTGGTGCAAAATCATTATATCAACTACCATGTCACTATTTGAATATAATCTTTACACACTTCCACATGCAAATACACAATAGTTGACAGTCCATTTGATCTAATAGTTAAAACACCAGGCTGGAAAGCAGGACACTGAGTTTAACTCTAGACTTGGCCCTGAAAGCCATCTGGCTGACCATGGGCCAATCACTCTCTCAGCCCAACTCACCTCACAAGTTTATTATTGTGGGGGAAACAGGAGGACGAAGTTGTGTTGGATTTATTCACTGCCTTATTTGTAAAAGTAATAAATCTGGGATATATAAATAAATAGCGATAGGGAGCATATTTCATTCTTTTATGCTGGTCAACCCTGGCAATGTAATTACATTAATTATATTAAGTGCTATCGCATTAAAGTGGTAATAATAAGACAAAATTGATCAAAATCATACTGTACCCAGAGCTGGGTTCCTACCAGTTCTATCTGGTTCTATAGAGTAGGTAGTATCTTCACAATGACGTCACGGAACCAGTTCTTTCGGTGTCTCCATGGGCGCCATCTTGGTGGGGTTTTTTGGCATTTTTTATTTTA
>JANHFT010003979.1:360799-372132 GCA_032467955.1 Pseudoxenodon macrops
TTCTATAGGCATTTATAGTTATTGACTTACCTCCTTGCAGCAAACAAGCCTGATTAGCAGAAGAAAATAAAAACCTCCTCTTCCCCGCAATTTGCCTCCTTGCAGTTTTAGTTTCACTTTCAGTTTTAGCACTAGCTGCCTGCCTGCAGCCTGAATCAGCTGACCAAACTTCAGACACTCAGCAGCACAGCATCCTTCACGACCATTTACAGCATCCCATGGTCACATGATAGCATTTTATGTCACTTTTGTAAAAAGTGGCATTTCCAGTTTTCAACAAAAGCATCCCCATATGCTTTTACCCCCATGCTTAATAATTACACTGAACAACTGCAGTAATTCACCTAATGACCGCTGCAGAAAAAGTCACATGACCAGCCCATTTTACATTCGGAACCACATACATAATAAGCAGGCCCATTACAATCGTATGTCAAGGACTACCTGCATTTAATTATTATTTTTAATTGTACATTTTATTTTTGATCCAAATTATAATAATGCAATTTTAATGTATTTTATTAATGTATTTTAAATTATACAGTGAAAACGTGGTTTGGAAAGGCAACATAGACCTTTTAAAAAGAAGCACCACCATCCACCCATATTTTAGAGCAAGATGTAGATTTCATAGTTTGAAATGTTGACAGATATCAAGACAGATATTTGATGAATTAAACCCTTTCTATAATGTACTTATTTAATCATTGAGCAATTTTGTGCATGTTGACCTTTATTCCTCCTGTCCACGTTGGAGCATATACATTTGTTGCTGGATCAAGAAATGCATGCAGGATAAATCAGGTGCATGTTGGGATCTACGTGCTCATATTCCCACTAAGCTACTCAAACAAATTAGCACACAATTAGTGTCCTGGCTCTGGAGTTTCATAATACCCATGATTAAGTGCTAAGACATTTCCTTTCATATCAGGGAAGACTTACAATTTTATCCCCTTTATACTGCATCCCAGAGGAAATGCTAGACATTTAAGGTTTCTCTGTTTATAAGAGAAAAGGAAGGAAAATATTTCACTCGTAACAAATAGTTATAAAAATTCAGATACATTTGTACCAAGCAATACACTTCATTACTTTCAGTGTCTGGAAAGCTTCACTTTCAGGCTGATTCAGAAGCTTTCTTTATCAGCATTACTTTTAGACATTGTAAGCTTCTTTTTCTAATAATCCAGTAGTTCTGATACTCTTCACTGTTAGAACTCGATTAAAAAAAACATGAATCCAGTGATTACCCTGCTATTTTGCATGTGTGTACATGTGCATACATATAAATCTAAGAAATCTGTTCTATGTTAATTGGCTCGTAGGGTTTCTGAAATGGAACAAGTATGTAAATCTGAAGCTTTCACAACAATTTTCCTCAGAAAAGTCTAGCTGGTTTTTAAAGCAGAATGGCTGCCTCTTTCTTGGACAACAGGAAACACTGAACTGAAACAGAAAGCCAAATTCCAGCTGTGAGTCCATTCACAAAGAGACCTCTGTATACTCTCTCATATGAACCTCCTCAGAATTCAGCGCATGAATGTTTTTGTTGTTGTTTTTTAAACATAATGCTCCTTTTTATTTTTGTATGCTGTGTCAGATCTCTGCAGATTGTAATCAAGATGCGTGCTCATATGCATATTCTCATATGCGTGCTTTTTAAAAAAGGCAAGGGCTGAAGCAGAACAGATGGTTGCTTGCTCCTAGTGCTTTTCAAGGCTCCATAATGAATTTCTCATGACAGATCTCCTCTGTTTCCCCATTCTGGGAAGGAGAAAGCATACTGGCACCATTCTTCAAATCATTGTAATGGAGACTGCGTGTGAAGCCTTCTTCTGTTCTTGGACAGAATCTTCGTCACCCCAAAGGATGTTTTGTGTATTTTTTTTTCTTTTTGCCTAATGGTCAACTCTCAACAGCTGCTTTGAAGCAGCTTTCTATTTCCAAGTTTTCATCATTGACCTGATGTCGGGGCCAGTATGGAAAGAGATTCATACTGTAGCACAATAAAAGTATATATGTTGAACAGTGGCCTGAGAATGCCAAGGAACTGAGTGAGATACTTAGTAAAAGTATTCTTTTACATGATCAATATTAATATTACAGTATGAAAAAATCATTTCTACAAAGTTTCCATAATTTCACTCTTCCAGTAAATGCTATCTTTCAAAAACAAAGCAAAACAAAAACACCCCACCCCTGTATATGAAGGGAATAGATCAGAGGGATAGAAATCCTTGAAAACACATCTTTGAGAATAATTTAAACCAAGTTGCCATGAAGAACTGCCAGTTCCAACAACTGATAATATAGTAGAATGTGTTTAGTGCTTTAGGCTAATGTTATTTGCATGACCTGATTTAGCTTCATTTTAAAGTCGGTTTCATTCTGCTACGGTAATTAAAATATAGCTGTCACCTTAAAGGACTCTGACTCTAATTCTTCGTTTCCTTTAGACCGTATGCCTCTGGGCTTCTGCTGCAGGCATTATCAAAATAGTATTTATTGCAAAACAGACCGATCGTCTTAGCTATGGCTATGTCAATGGGAATACTCCTTCCCATTGATCTTCTTTTTTTATATACTTTCATCCCAAATAAAATGTTGATATTCTCTTGAAAGTTTAACTGTTACATCAGAGATACAATAAAGCCTTGATCGTCAGCCACCACGTTGTCAGTGATCCTATGAAGAAGAGGAGGAGGAGGAGGTCCTGTAATAAGGATAGAAATGTGATAAATTCAATCTAGAATTAGGAAATGAGGGGTCCTTGGTGCTTTCTGAGCTTGGTTGTTTTTCATTACCCAGACTAGGTAACAACATCAGTGCTAGTAATGAATGAGATTTCCTTATTAGCATTGCTGACATGTTACCTAATCTGGGTAATGAAGTATCAGCAAGAAAACAATCAAGCTGAGAGGGCACCAAAGACCTCGCATTTCAAACTTGAGCTACAAATATAGGTTGTCCTCGAGTTTCGAGCACAATTGAACCCAACATTTCTGTTGCCAAGTGAAACATTTGTTAAAGTGAGTTTGACCCATTTTACGACTTTTCTTTTCACAGTTGTTAAGTGAATCGTTGCCTTTGTTAAATTAGTAACATAGCTGTTTCAGTGAACCTGCACTCCCCATTGACTTTGCTAGTCAGAAGGTCGCCAGAGGGGATCACATGAACCGTGGGACACGGCAACCTTCATAAATATTAATCGGTAGGCAGACGTCAGAATTTTGATCATGTGACCATGGAGATGCTACAACACTCCTAAGTCCCTTTTTTCAGCGCCCTTGTAACTTTGAACAGTCACTAAATGAACTGTTGTAAGTCGAGGACTATCTGTATTCTACTTTATCAGTAGAACGAGGAAAGGCCAGGATTTTATTTCTTGACTTTTCATCCCAGCTTCATTCTCAGCTCTTCTTCCTTCGAAATTTGCTTACAATTTTATTTTCATCTCAATCCAATGCAGTGGGTGATAGGTAGTTAAAACATTGAATATTCTGAGATGACTCTGTTAGCTTCATAGTTGTATAGGGATTTGATCATGAGTCTCTCAGGTCCTGCAATCAACATTCAGCTCAGAATTCTCAGCTCTCTTGGAGTTGGTTTACCTTATGCATTATTCATGAATCTGCCAGGATTTCAGAAGAGATCATTTAGTGAAATATAGAAATAAATATAAGCTTAGACTTCTAAATTATTATGAAATTCGGCATTGGATAATTTTCCAGTGGTACAAATAATAAAATTGCATCTTTATAAACTACAAATACCTCTTAAGTACCTTTGAGACGTAAGCCTTCTCTTTTATCTGCATTTCCATAAATGCCATGCATCATTTTCATTAGTATGTTTTAGCTGCTTGGTCCATGAATCTCTGCATTTTGGCTCCATTGCGTTACATTTGTCTCTCTGATGTAACACATCCATTTTCTTGTAGACGTGTTGCATTAAATGAAATCATGTTCATGGATTTTATATCTCAGTCCTTATACCTTTTTCCCTACTAATTCCTTTACCTGGAAGGCAAAGGATTCCCAAAAGTAATCACAAGGGTAAACTGGCAGTTTCTAAGGCTTTTGCCTGTGTGTTATGTTCCCTAGGTTTTGTGCTTCCCCACCCAAGGGGAACGGAATAGTAGGCAGCACAATAGTGATGATCAAAAGCACTACTAACCATACCATGCTTGAACTAGGTTGAACTAGCGTCAACTGAATCCAATGGTATGATTATCACTCTATCTAGAACGGCATCTAAATAAAATTCTCGTTAAGTATGTTAGCCCTGTCCTTCCTATTTTTTTCCCTCGACATCTGCCATGGGTTTCAGTGTCTCCTATGGGAATGTTTGCTCTGCATAATTTTAGCGTGAAATGGTTACAGCATCGGCAGTTTTTTTTAATGGTAATGTGCAGAATGTGCAATCTTGCACATTAGTTAGTGAGTGATTTATTTAAGGTGTTCTTTATTCTTGGTAAACCAAATCCCTGAATAGAAAATTCAGGCACACGTTTCAATTATCTTGGTAATTTTTTTCTAATAAAAAATAAAGTTAAATTGATGCTTCACGTGATGAGCAATAATGTTGGATCGGGTTATTACTATATGTTGCTTATCTCTTACAGCTCTATGCAGGAGCAATCCTTGAAGTGTGTGGATGAAAATTGGGGAGGTTCCCTCAGGTTCAGGGTAAGTGAAATTGCATTGTTTCTTTTCCAAAATCTGTGTCATTACACCCAATCGTTTGTTTAGATCCTGAAGGAATGTCTAGTCTGACAAAGTATGTGCATATACTCAAATAATTTATAAGGGATGGTTACTTCAATCAGGATTTCCTCCAGATTCTAAACTCTTGTTCCTATCAGTACTAGAGAACATGACCAGCAACGAAAGCTAATAGGAGTTGCAGTTCAGTTGTTGTTTTTTATAATCTTTCTTTCCCAGAATCCATGCACTAATATTTTTCCATCCCGTCTAATTCGGGTTTCCTTTCTTGAATTAAAAACTTTCAGTCACCCATCAGGAAAAAAGTGGGGAGGTGAGAATTTTGCTTTTCACTTTTCTGATAGAAACTGAATCAGAAAAAGGATTGAGTGGGAGGTTGCCCAGGCCTTGAGTTTTTCTCTTGAATATGCAATAGCTTTATGTACAGGCATATAATGTGTGGGTTTTTAAACATCCACGTCACGTTCTACTTTGTTTTTAAATAGATGTGCACGTGCATGCACAGGGAAACAGATAAGTGTGTAAAACGGCTTTCTATCTCCCACTTTCCAGCATTCCCTTCCTTGCCCCGACTATTTTTAAAATATCTCTCAGGCCAAATCATTCTGTCAATGCTAATTGAGAGTTGGCTGTTGGAAACACGATAACAGGATGGGAGGGGGTTGCTGGCAGCTGTAAGAATGATTGCTTCAGGATACTATTATTCCTGACATGAGAAGTGGCACAAATATTAAATAAATTAAATAAATAATGAAGAGTGATTTCAGAGTCAGAAACAACAGAAATAGAAGAAAACAGTAGCACTGGTAGCGCATGCACGTTGCAGAGCAGGAGTGAGAAGACATTTTGCTTTAAAACGATTTTTAAGAATTGTTGGGTGTAAAATATTTTGTTACAGTTGTTCTATTCAGCATCTCTAAGTTCTTAAATTGTAGCCAGCCATTCCCTAGGCAAGAAATACTTGTTTTGTTTGTTTCTTACATGTCACTTGAATAACTATAATTGAACATGAGGCTACATGAAGGTCATTCTGTTGCTTCAAAAGATGGAATATTTTTAGATTGTTTTGGACTATATGGTTTATTATTCCCAAGACTCTCAAGACATTATCTTCTTTTTAAGTTTTGTCTGGTGGAACCCACTTGTTTCTTTGCTGAATATCCCAAAACTGGGACATTTGTTTTCTGTACTGCACATTGATTATTTTTATTTTTTATAATCATTCTTTCTCTTTAACTGGAAAGTCTTGATACAGGAATAGCTGTATCAAATTGACAATTTGTAGAGATTCTCAGTCATCCAGGTCATGGTTGTCCCAAAGGTGCTTTTTCAAGAGGCAACTGGACTTTTTTGTTTTTTCTTTTGAAAACAGTTTTGCTTCTCATCCAAGAAGCTTCTTCAGCTCTGACAGGATGGTAGGGAATGGAAGGATTTATATTCCTTGCAGACAGCTGGTCATTTGCATCCTTTTACAGAGTCATTAAGGCCACTTGAGGGTTCTTCTGTGTTCTCAGGATCACCTGAGTAGAGCAAATGGGTGTGGAGCCTTCTTAGAACGATTGAAAGCAGGAGTGAAATCCAGCAGGTTCTGGAGAACTGGTAGCGGAAACTTTGAGTAGTTCGGAGAACCAGCAAATACCACCTCTGGCTGGCCCCAGAGTAGGGTGGGAATGGAGATTTTACAGTATCAATCCCCTGCCACGCCCACCAAGACACGCCCACAGAACCGGTAGGGAAAAAATTTGAATTTCACCCCTGGTTGAAAGGACTGTGTCATAGACTGGAAATAGATGATGTTGTATCTGTCCCCCTCTGTTGAGAAAGGAATGTTTAATTTTGACACAGATGGCCTCTTTGGCTCCTCTTTCAAACCATCGGTCATTCAAACTTCGCTGTCTTCAAAAGAGTGTCCTATGTCTTTTAAATGCAGATAGACTGCTGAATCTTGTCCTAAGCATAGTACATAAAATTATCGGCTACAATGTCCTACCTGTCAATGAATACTTCAGTTTCAACCACAACAATATATGAGCACACAATAGATACAAACCTGTGGTAAACCGCTCTAAACTCGATTGCAGAAAATACGACTTCAGTAACAGAATGGTCAATGCCTGGAATGCACTACCTGACTCTGTGGTTTCTTTCCCACCCCCCCAAAACTTTAACCTTAGACTGTCTACTATCGACCTCACCCCATTCCTAAGAGGTCTTTAAGGGGCATGCATAAGCGCACTAGCGTGCCTACAGTTCCTGTCCTAATATTCCCTTTTATTTGTATCCATTTCATGTATTCATAATCATGTTTATACTTATATCTGTTATCTAATTCATGCTTGACGAATTAAATTAATAAATAATGATAAGGACCATGTGGCAAGCTTGCTATGTTCTTGAATGGATAGAAGAGAAAGCTTGGAAGAAATCCAGAACCCTTAAAAACACTTGGAAACTTAAATAAACTATTAACACAACTTTACAGTAACATGGGATTATGTTCCTGAGCATAATTGCTATGGATATTCATTTAATTACTCTGGATTTTTTAATGTCATCTTTCAGAGGAAAACAAAACAAACAAACAAGCACGCAACTCTCGCATGACAAATCATAACCAATATCATAGCAATATCTCAAAAGAATAAAAATAAATTGCAGTTTAAATTAAAGAATTATTTAAAACACCCTTGTTAAGTTCAACTACACACAACACAAAGAATTTCCCATAACATAAAAGAGAATATCAATAACTTAAAATCTAATTTGGCATCTTTAATTAAAACTCTAATGACAATGAGAACAACAAATGTGTCCTTAAGGATTATTTCAAAGTAAATAAATATATGCTAAGGGAATGTGCTACATACAGTATATATGATGGCATCACCAGAGAAGTTCTCCTTTTTCTGCCTAAATTTCTGATGGCAAAATCAACTTGTTTGATCAGGGACAAAATAATTATTTTTATAAAAGACTTAAAATTGGGGGGGGGGGGAAATAGTGATTTCTAGATTTGCTGATTAAAAGAGTTGACTATGAAATGGGGGAATTACCGGTATGTGATATAATCTTAAAAATGAGAGCTCGTGATTTGTAACTGCTGTAAAAAAGATCAGAAGTCACTTTGTTATATATTTTTGTCTTGATTTGTATTATTTCTCATTTTTCTTATATGTTTTTTTCTTAATTTTGTTTTAAATATGTTCTTAGGTTTATCTTTTACTCATGTAAAAATTGTTAATAAAATAAGCACACAGTTACTGACCAGGTTTGTAACAGACATATATAGAAAGGATACCATTCCCTAGTTTTTCAGCTATAAAGGTAATGGAGGATAAATGTACCTTGACTTGCTAGATACTACTAATGTAATCTTACAATAAAGCATAATTAGTTCACCTGGGTGTGCTTGCTGTCTCGACTCCCTTGCAAAGTTGACACTATCTCTTCCTGAGCTACTTTTTTCCTGTATCACTCAAAAATCCTAAGGGCAAGTTAACCAGCTCAATCCTCATCTTAATTAATTGAGCTGGCAACTGCTATCTGCGATTGACAACCCTAGTCAGTTTCGCATTGAAGGCTTTTGTTTGCCCCTAAGCTGCTGGTAGCTGGCAACCAGGAATGTGCTAGGCAAACAGCCAAGGCTAGTGCATGCCTTTCAGTGTGTATTTCTCATGGTCTACCTGCTTATTCTATTCCAGGGGTATCAAACTCAAGGCCTGGAAGCCAGATCCGGCCCACGGGGCGCTTAGATCTGGCCTGAGCTCCATTTTCATTGGCAGAGGGCAGCAGGAGGCCATCGCAGCTGAAAACGGAGCTCTGGAGCCTGTTTTCGCTGGCAGAGCGCTTGGGCCACCAGACGCCCCTGACACAATGTCAAGCTGGCCACGGCCACCCTGGCCAAGCCAACTCCGCCCCCTGAGGTCAAACACAATTCTGATGCAGCCCTCAATGAAATCGAGATTGATTCCCCTGCTCTATTCCAATCCCTTCCTCTCCAATGTATGTAAATGCAAACATTAATTCTCGTCTTACTAGTTATTCCAGCTCCCAGATGAGCAGGAAGTGAGGGAAAAGGGTTATAGATTAATCTCTTTATCCAGCTTCCTCATGAGTTGAGTTTCAGAAACCTTCCCTGTCATTTGGGCTCACCTGGCTGTTTGGTTAGTTGTTTCCTTCTGACACTGTAAAGCAAAGGAAACTGAAGTAAAATCATAAGCACAGTCGCAATCATGTGATTTTTCACTTATTGACCACTTTGCTTGATGACCAAGTTGCCTGTCTTACTTGTGGTCACTAAACGAGGACTATGTTCATTAAACTGATCCCATTTTGTTTATTATCATCTGTATTCAAAGTAGAGACCAACTCATATATGAGATATGGAGGAGTTAAGGTACATATTGAATTCAATGGGCCTTAAAAAGATGGTTTGAAGTTATCATCTCAAATAAATGATTTTGATTGATTAAATTTTGCTTCATTAATTCATTCACTAAAAGTTCTCCTTAATTGCCATATGAAAGCTGCATTACTGTATATCCAGCAACCAATTTAGTTACCAGCACTGGAGTTCTTATAGCATCCTTTTAGTGAATTTTCTTCTTTCTTTTTGCTTCTCCAATTCTTTCCTCCCAGAATGGCCACAAGAGATATCTTCATTTTCTTCTGGGTAACAACTTAACAATGGTGTGTGTGTGTACGCGCGTGCGTGCGTGTGCGGGAAGGGGGTTGCCAAGACTTTCTCCTCAGGGAGCAAGGAATGTGAATATGTGTTGTCAATGTGTCTGCACATGTCTATATGTTTTGTCCTCAAGAGCCAATCAGAGAATGCAGACGTGTGTAATATGTTTATGTATGTATTCTTTTTACCAAGTCAGGATGTGAAGATAATTGTTGTCCATGTACGTTAACATAGACACACATACCTTCTCTATGGGAATTAGTCAGGGAGTGTAGGTACACATTGTCTATGTGTGAAGGTTTCATTAGGGTGGATACTTATTTGTTACTTGTGAGTTTGGATGAGACATTGTGCTTGCCATTTTCCCGATTGTGACACACACATAAAACAGCATGACAAATGCGTCCTCTCTTCATCCTTAATGACCAACCCAAGTTTCATACTTTCCTACAAAAAGAAAAGGTGCAGCTTCAGCTTGTAAATAAAATTTTCTTTTTGTGCCATATCCAAAGGGCAGCCTATTTAGAAATGTGTATCTTAAAAATACAAAGTTATTTAACTTGGCTAGAAGGAGAGTGGAAGATAAGTAGAAGAGGACCAAAGAATATAAATGAGTTTGCAGATAAGCTAAGTAAATTCTCTGCATCTTCCTTGCTGAGGATGCATGGCAGATATTATTTGTGTCTCATCTGACCTCTGCTAAATCATGGTGGGGAGAGATAATAGCCCAATCCTTATTGACAAACTGAAAATAAACATTATTACCAAAGCTGGATGATATCCATCTTGAAGCCCTTAAACAGTACTGATCTTCCAACATAAGTTACACTGGGGACCCCATCCCTCAGACCAATTCCTCTACCATAAGACAGGATAAAAATGGGCAAACATTTGTTTTTCAAAGAGATTTAGCTGGGATAGGTGTGGAGAACCAAACCAATTACCATCCACAAACGATAATTAAAACGTGTGCTTTTTTTTCCCCTGAGTAAGTTGCTGGGATACTTTTGAAATTATAAAGCATGTACAAGGTGGGGGGGAACCCCTCACCTCAGCTTTTTCTAACGTAATGCCTGCTCGTCTTTTAGATTTATTTTGAGAGGGGCAACAAACACAAGGATAGGAACATTCTGGTAAACCCTGCTAGGCCCTCACCCAAGATGTAACAAATATTCCTAAACAAGCTGGTGTGATAGCTTGGGCAGAGAAGGGACAGAAAAGTAGGAGCAAGCTTTTCTTGGCATAGAATTATCCTCTCTGCCTGGGGTTGCCCAAGCATCATTCTGGATCATGAGAAGGACATCGTAATCCTCACCATGTATTTTAAGATGGTCCAAACAAAAGGGGGCAGCAAAAGATCATCCAAAGCTGGAGGAGAGGATCCTGAAATGATAAATGCGGTGCCATGAATGCTCGCAGACATCCTGACTAGGGAAAATAAAAGAAGAGATAATCCTGATGTCCTGTACATGATGAAGGGATTAGATGAAGGGCTAGGAGAGAGGGTGGCAGCCGACACACACGTCTCAGTGGAAATAAAACCCCAGAGTTTGGCTGCTGTGGAAAAAGCAAAGGCCACATTGAGGATCATGCAAAGCTTTAAAAACTACCAGAGTTTGTGAAGCTTTGCTCCGACACTCTTACTTATAATCCCAAATTCATTGAGGCAAGATAGCATTAGAATGGCTCTGTTTCTCTTCTTTTGCTCCTCCTGCCTGGTTCTCCTCTCTTTCTTTAGCCTCTGTTTCGAACATTATTTTACTGTCCTTTTTTTTCTTCTTGTGATGAAATATAAATACTAAGGCTCTCAAACAGCCAAATTTATTTCTCAAGAGAGCCTCTCAACCGGACTCAAAGTCTACTTAAGAAAGTTGCCAACTGGTTCGATTACACGCTTCACATCCATTTCTGGAGGGGGGGGA
>JANHFT010003979.1:372680-394457 GCA_032467955.1 Pseudoxenodon macrops
GCGAGATGCCTGCAGCTGCCTCCTCTTTTTTTCGGTTCAGCTCGAGTCCAGCTGCACTGAAAAAAAGAAGAGGTGGCTGCATGCTTCTTGCAGTGAAAATTACTGACCTCAGTCCAGCGCCACTCCGTTTCTTGAACATGCTTTGCCGCCCTGTTCTATGCACCAGTCATGTGCCCCATTGCCTGCTGCTGCTGCACCAGAGGGCCTTGTCTGGGCAAGACTTTTTTTCTAGTGGAGTCCCTCTGGCACAGCGGCAGCAAGCAATGAGCATGTGTGGCCAGCGCATAGAACAGGGCAGCGGCAGTGCATTGGAGAAGCAGAGCAGAGCTGGAGGTCAGTAATTTTTGCTGCAAGAAGCCTGGTGGTGGATGCAGGCATCTCGTGACAAGGGGGGGCAAGATGCCAGCGGAGCCCAGTGGTGATGGCTCAGCCTTGGCTTGCCTTCCCTGGCAGCCAGCTGTGAGAGGAAGATAAGGTTGCAGCTACAGGATAATGAAAGAGGAGGTCGTGGGGGTGGAAGCAGGGAGATTAAAGGCCAGGACATCTGAAGGAGGGAAAATGGAGTGACACATCATGCTTGAGGGAGAGTGGGTGGCGAGTGGGCAGAGTCTACAAGCCAAAGCTAGAGCTGGGAAATGGTGTATTCCCCTACCAGATCGAGGCAGACGGCAAGCATGCAGTGGCTCCGGGGCAAGGCCAGAGCCAGGGAATGTCACATTCCTCAACCCAGTTGAGGCGGATGAGAAGCTGGCAGTGGCTCTGGAGCAAGGCCAGAGCTGAGGAATGGTGCATTCCGTGACCCATTCAAGGCATGTGCAGCTCTGGGGCTTTGGGGAATGGTGCATCCCTGGGCGCCGACCCATGGCAAAGGGTGAGTGGGTGGCACACATTGCTTACTTTTGGTGAACTGAGCAGGCGAGGCGATTAGCTGGGCCATGTGGTGAAGCGAAGGCAACATATATAGAGTGGGCATAGGTGGGGGGAGAGGGTGGTCAGGGCGAGCGAGTGTCAAATAGGTGTGTGGGGTGAGCGGGCCATGATTCAGTTTCTTTGGCATTGCAGATTTGGCATTTTATTAGTTTCAGTCTTGGATGTTCCCAATTGTGTGTAATAGTTCCGTTTTTCTCTTTATCAATCGTTTCTTAAGAGCCCATGTTAGATTTCCTGTTATTCTATTTATACATTCTACTCAGTGCTCTGATTTTGTATTTCAAATTCAGCTAGCATATATAGTCAGTTGATTTTTAGGTGTTTTTTTCTTCCAGACTCTTGCTTTGGATGACACAACATGGGCATCTCCTTTCGACTGCCAAGGCAGGATTTCAGATTGGATGTGCTCCCAGTTTCTTCCACTGATCACAGATAGATAGAAATTATTGTGTTTTATCTTGTTCAAGTCATCTCATCTCTCTGCTTTATGTTTCTCACTTTGACTTTCAAGGCTGCCAATTATGGATCTCCTAAGCCATGAGGAACCTAGTGAGTTTAAATCAATGATAGTCTATCTTTACAGTCCTTTACTGAGAAAAACTGTCAAAATCCGCTATTACCACTTAATGAACTTTTGCAGAATCCAACAGTCGTCCACAATCAAGACAGCTAAGCCTTTTGCTCATGCTTCAACCGAATCACACTTACCACAGCAGTTTGCTGGGTTACCCAAGACCTCAATCCACTCATTTATTTGTATCCAGAATTCAGCTATTCCTTTTATACTGGACGTTCCTCTCTTTTTTGCCTGACCTTTTATATTGGCAATCATTACACCGCTTGAGAATTCAAGAAAAAAATATTCAGTTAAATTGATGGTATTGAGACATAGATAGTGCTCTGTTTATGGACACCCCCAGTCATCTGAAAAAATCTACTGGTAGTTCATGTATATCTGATTCTATCATTAGAAGACACGTATCATGGTTCAGTACTTTGTTTCACCTGGCTCCAGCTATTTGGATTAGATTCCCAGCTGGACTACCTTTGGAACATATCTTTCAAAGTTTAAAAAAACATTAAAGACACTTATTTTTCTAAGGCACCATGCAGTTACTTTGAATGTACAGAGGTTAAAATTGTTATATGTCAAGGACCTTTTAGTTTAGAGGCTTCTTATTTTATATTATAATGGGGTAATTGATTGCAAGTTGTTGTTGTATAAGCTTTTCTTTTATTCAATGTCTGTACTGCACTTAGTAACCGGCACATAATAAATAAAATGTCTTCTACAGGCTGAAGGCAGGAATACTTGTAGCCAACCTTCAAAATATAACTTCAGTAGAAGGCAGGCCTATTTAGCTATTATCATGTCAGTGAAATAGAGGCTATGGTACAGTACATGGGGCTGTGGCAAAGATATTTGTTGACAAGAAGATGAAAAACTATGAATTAGACTAGGACATTAAAACGAATCCTGATTTTGAGTGTTTTTCTGCTGCTTATTTTTCCTTCTTCCTCATCTTGTAATTTTTCTAATATATTTTAGATTGGATATCTGAGATGTGGCTGTTGTGATACTTGAGAAAAAACTAAAAACAGCTGATTCACCACCACCACCCCACATGGCCCTTGAATGTACTACAAATTAACTAATTCCCGATGATATTCAAGAATATAAAAATAATTCCAGCCCTGTCCTTACATAGAATTTTCCCATTATCATTAATTAGGAATGGTATACTGAATTTCATTTCGTCCCTTGATTAAGTAGTAGTGCACTTCAGGTGAGCCTTACAGATCATCTAAATTAAAAGACGCTGTTCCTTGAACTTCATGTGTATGACTATCTCTCCCCATCTATTGTGCCATTGTATAACAGAATAACAGAGTTGGAAGAGAACTTAGAGGTCTTCTAGTCCAACCTACTGCTCAGGCAAGAAGCCCTATACCATTTCAGACAAATGATTATCCAATCCCTTATTTAAAACCTCCAGTGTTGAATCGTTCACAACTTCTGGAGGCAAGTTGTTCCACTGATTAATTGTTCTGTCAGGAAATTTCTCCTTAGTTCCAAGTTGCTTCTCTCCTTTGTTAGTTTCCACCCATTGCTTCTTGTCCTACCCTGAGGTGCTTTGGAGAATAGGTTGACTCCCTCTTCTTCTTTGTGGCAACCCCTGAGATATTGGAATACTGCTATCATGTCACTGCTGCCATGTCATATCATGTATGAAGGCTGATGAATTGTCTTTAATGAATCGAATGTATATTTCTAACTTCAAAATCCAATA
This sequence comes from Pseudoxenodon macrops, assembly GCA_032467955.1. NCBI lineage: Eukaryota > Metazoa > Chordata > Lepidosauria > Squamata > Pseudoxenodontidae > Pseudoxenodon > Pseudoxenodon macrops. Next base: position 375,902 of record JANHFT010003979.1, read on the forward strand.
CTATGACACTCAGACGATCTACTCAGCCTTATGGTAGTTGAGATAGTTTACAGTTGACCGCGTTGTTTGAACCTTGCTTAAGTAACCATAGCTTAGTAAAGTCTTAAAAAGCAGGCAATGCTTCTTCCCTTTAGAGATATTTTTAGTGATTTGTTTTAGATAGGAATTTAACTGCTATGCTTATAATGGGTTTACAGCATGCTGTATTGTCTCTCCACTCCACCCTCCAAGAAGATAATGATAGTGTAATATTTGCCCTGTGAAACAACTGCACTTCTTGGAGGACCTAATATTCCAGAAGGCCATACTATGAAATTTTAGGTGTATTTATGGAATTACATCTCTAAACCCACTAGGGAGAGAACACTTTTCCCAAGATGCAATCTATTAATCTCTCCTGCAAAAGAGAACTCTATGCTTCTTTCTTTATCTTCTACGATACTTCACACAGAGTCTGCAGTTCTTTTTACACCCTTGGCAACTGTTATCACGCAGTCCTCCCTGAGAGAACCTTTCTTCCAGCAAAACCTGCACAGTTATTTTTAACCTTCATCCCCTTTTCTTTTCTCTTTTTGGTAAAGACAATTTTGCTCCGTAATCTTATTGCTCACCCTAAATTAAGTCTCTCTCTTTGAATTGTCCAACCCTTCAAATACAGCAATCTCTTTCAAGCTTCAACAGACACCTTAGAATGATGAAGGAAAGTTCTTAACATCTTCCTGTGTCAAAAGGAATCTCTACAACAGGCTTTCAACATTGACACTGTGCCTTCTCCTCAGGGATTCTGGAAAATAAAATATGGGAAAGGGATCATACAGTGAGACTCCTGCAATCTTAATTTGATTTCCAAGGACACTGCTCAGGATGGTATGGGTTGTTCAGACCCATTCAACCCTTTACAACCTTTACTTACCAACTAAAGGTTGTTTACTGACTCAGACTTCCATCCTTCCAAGGTGCGTAAAATGAGGACCCAATTTGTTGGGGGCAATATGCTGACTCTGTAAACCACTTAGAGAGGGTTATAAAGCACTGTGAAACTGTATATAAGTCTAAGTACTATTGCTATTACTATTAGACTCCTGAAAAGAGAAAGGAAAGAAGATTCAAGAACAAAAGATAGTACATGAATCAGTATGATGTCATGGTGGAAATAAGGATAATATGCATGATTGTATTTTTTATTTACCATATTTTTCAGACTATAAGACACACTCTTTCCCTCCAAAAAAGTGGGTGTCTGTGTGTCTTATAGAGTGAATGTTGTCAAAGTCACACCCACCCACCGGCCCCCATCCTTTGGCCTCCACCTTCGAGAAGTTTGCCTTGCAACAAACAACCTGGTCAACTTCAGCTCAGCCTGATTTAGCACGAACAGTTGATTGGTGGTTAGATCTGCCTCCCAAAATACCATTGATCAGCTATTCCAGGCTGCAGGAATTGCAGTTGCCCATCAGCGCCGGTGGCGCCCATCACCACTACCACCTATCGCAGCCTCCGTGCACCCCATTTTCGGCCTATCCCTGCCGCCTGGAACAGCCAAAAACGGGATGCATGGAGACTGAAAATGGGATACATGGAGGCCAAAAATGGGACACACAGAGGCGACGATAGGTGACAGCTGCGATGGGCGGTGGCGATTCCCGCAGCCTGGAACAGCTGATTGGTGGTATCCCAGGAGGCAGGTCCAACTGCCAATCAGCTGCTCATGCTAAATCAGGCTGTGCTGAAGCTGACCAGAGTGCCTGCTGTTTGCTGCAAGGAGGCAAAGGCAGGTTTCCCCCCCTTGTGTTGCTCCCCAAAAGCTAGGTGCGTCTTATAGTCCCAAAAATATGGTAAATCATTTTATACTAATCCCAACTAAAAGATCTCAAAGTGTCTTACAATTTGTAAAGAAAGTTCCCAAGGATAGAAAAAAAAGAAGCTACAATGAATCCTTATTTCCATTCAATTTACTTCTATTTACATTTCTCTTTTCTTGTTGCGTCTTTTTTTTTTTTTTGGCATGGTACTTGTTTTCTGCATTTTGTACAATGTTGTTTACTCAAAATGGTATAATGTGATGGTTATCTAAGTGTGAATGTAAATGTAAATATTATTTATAAAGAAATCCAGGTTTTGCCAGTTTATTAACTGAGGAAAGCAAAATACAGGAAAAAGAGTTTATATTTTATCATGCCAAGTTACAAGAGGAAGATAGAGGGAAATTATGTATTCTGTAATATCAAACACATATTAACTGTGATTGTTTTTGGCAAGAGCTTTATAAAATATAGTTGCGTGGGAAGGCTAGGCATCTCTAACACACAGCATTACTATACTAACCTTAAATATCTCCCATCCATTGAATATGTAGTAACAAAAGGACTTACAACCCACCCTACAAACGTAGACCAAGAATTACTGAACAAACACACGTCATTCATTTCCAAGCTTTACTGTTATCAACATAAAACACTGCAATAAACTCAGATCTCTCGTGCCAAGGTTGGTCGACAGTTGTCTCAATCCTGAGAAACATCTTTGGTGGAAAAACCCTTCTCAGTGAAAATGGGCAGAGACTGGCCTGTTGAGAGAGAGAACCAGCACAGTTAAAGCCATGGTTTAAAGTGCAACTTGATAATACTAACCCTTCCTCTTGTTTTATCTAAGGGAAGGGGAGAGTGATAGAATTGCTACATATGGATTTTGCATCCTGCTATCTGGTTTCTTTGCCAAGAATCACAGCTGAACTCCTTCTATCCTCTCAAATGGCTGGAGTTATGGGCAGGCAGATTCAAAGAGATGATACAAACCTGATTAATCATTCACTGTTGAGCCAAGATGAGAGGCACCTGGGCACTGTCATAGCGGTTACTTTGCATGGGATTTGTTTTCTCGCCCGTACGGATATTAAACATGGGCAAAGTAGAGAGGGGACGGGGCACATCCCGAATACCAGCCATCTGCCTCAGTTCCTCTGTATTGTCATGGATGGTGTGATGATGCACCATTTGGATGCTGCAGGAGAAGAAATAAATGGAACAGAACTAAATCAGATCAAATAACGGTATCACAGTCATTAACCAGCAAGAAAGAAAAGAAATAGTTTTCAAATTAACCAGGACATCCAAAACTAAACGAGACATACACAGAAAAACATGCTTCATTCTTAGGATTTAAAACTAACCTAAAATGTAGAATTATAGAGTCCCAGACAAATCTGTGGAAGATACAGTACAGTCGCTGACGTTAAAAAAGAAAAAAGACCAGTGGATCATGTGGAAGCAAAGGTATTCCCTACTCAAACAAGTTCAATTCAGAGGTGGGTTCCTACCGGTTCTATCCAGTTCTATAGAACTGGTAGTAATGCCGCGATGACGTCATGGAGCCGGTTCTGTCGGTGTCTCTGTGTGCACCGCCATCTTGGATTTTGCTTCTGCGCATGCACAGAAGCTACTTTTTGACTGCCTTGCACGTGCTCGTGCACTTTGCACACACGCTCGAGGCACGACCCTGAGCGAATCGGCAGTAGGAAAATCCAGAACCCTCCTCTGAGCAGTATATAAGTCTAAGTGCTAGTGCTATCACTGCTCTAGTACATATGGCTGGAAGTAAATTTATGCACCTAGAATACTTTGAAAGTACAGAAAAATAACTATGTGAACAAGCAACCATTTTATAAAGGAAAATTAACTTCATATCTGATTAATTTTAATTATGGGCCAGACAATCTCTGTCCTAATGCTGTTACTCTCTATATAGACCTGCAAAATACATTATTTAGTTATGAAGTATTCTTGGGAGCTTGAAAGCTAAAAACTGTTTTATTTTAATGAAATAATAATTGAAAAGGAAGGCAGTCAATTCCAAACTTTGTTTGATGGGAAATCGACCAATCTAAATATTAGAAATGAATATAAATAAAATTGTGTATGTTCTAGAAAAACAATGAGGACTAGATGAAAAGGGCAATGAAAATATATTAATTCAATATACTTGTTTATGTCCTTCAAATATACTTACTACAATTGTTTTCATCACTTCGATCAAGGCAGTCCAAGATTCCATCACACTTTGCATTTTGTTTCCTGAAGCAAATACCATTGTTGCATTTAAAAGTATTGCTGGTACAGGGAATGCCTAAAAAGCAATAACCGTAATGTTCAAACAATCTCAGTTGTCTAGAAGTCAGAAGAGTCATTCAAGATTTTTTTTTTAAAACACCCCTTACCCTTAGTATAAATCAGAGGTGGATTCCTACCGGTTCTATCTGGTTCTATAGTAACTCCTCGATGACGTCACAGAGACGGTTCTGTCGGTGTCTCCATGGGTGCCGCCATTTTGGATTTTGCTTCTGCACATGCCCAGAAGCTAATTTTTGATTGCCGCGCATGTGCGCTCGTGGCGCAACCCTGAGCAAACTGGCAGTAAGAAGATTCAGAACCCACTTCTGAATACCACAACCATGTGAGCCGAGAGACAATAACTAACTACAAAGTCACTCACTTTGTAGTGAGTGTAAAGCCATCCCTTAGTTATATTTGTCTTATAACTGGTATATTGTTCTCTCAAGCAGTACATTTTATTTAAAAGAACCTTATATTTATATGAGCCACGATGGTGCAGTGGTTAGAATGCAGTACTGCAGCCTACTTCTGTTGAAGTAGTTCATTTCTGACCCGGCAGCTCGATTCTGACTTGCTCAAGGTTAACTCAGCCTTCCATCCTTCCTAGTTTGGTAAAATGAGGACTCAGATTGTTGGGGACAATAGGCTGACTCTGTAAACTGCTTAGAGTGGGCTGCAAAGCACTGTGAAGTGGTATGTAAGTCTAAGTGCTATCGCTATATGTATTATTCATTTCTCTCATCTGTAAGCATCCCAGACTCATCAAGGAGTCAGGCAGCTTCAAAGCTGGATAAATCAATAAATATTTACTAAACCTCATCCAAGTCATTTATATGTATCTTGACCAGCACAGAGCATAGAAGGAAGTATTGAAGGATACCATGATGCCTTCTTCCAATCTAACACATATTTCTTGATAAAATTGTTGAATGTAACTGTTTACCCAGCTTTGTAACCATCTAATAGTGGCATTACTCAATCCATATGTTGTTGTCTTCCTTTTTAGAATCTCGTGGAAGTCTGTTAAATGTTTTGTTCAAGTCAAGATATACTATGTCATCTGCATTCCAGTGGTCAACTAAATTTTCATCAGGAAAGGAAGTCATTCTAGACTTCTAACCATTAGATCACACTGTGCCGAACATATTACAAGCAGACCTTTGAGCAACAAAGCGAAGTCATGCTATGTGTACAAGATGTTAGTTGACTCCATGCATAAACAAGCAATATCCTGTCTCTTGTGGAATTATTTGCAAATTAGGGGCAGCCCAGAAAATAGAACATACCAATCCCTCCACTCCCATCCTAAATGTGTTTGCAAATAATGTATTTACATAGACAGACCTGAGGCTTTGATAGAAATAGGTAATATCAGTAGAAGATGGTTTTCTGAATAAAGCAGTAATTATCATTATTAAGAGATAATGACGGCACTCAAGATGATGGCAAACCTGACAGCACCTTAGAAGCCATGGTGGCTCAGTGGTTAGAATGCAGTATTGCAGGTTAATTCTGCCCATTGCCAGGAGTTCGATCCTGATCAGCTCAAGGTTGACTCAGCCTTCCATCCTTCTGAGATTGGTAAAATGAGGACTCAGATCAATATGATGACATTGTAAACCATTCAGAGAGTGCTGTAAAGCACTGTGGAGTGGTATGTAAGTCTAAGTGCTACTCCTATTTCTCTTCGTTGTAAACTTGAATTTTATCCCCAGTTTTCCTGACAGTTTTGCAGTGATGAAGCCAATGCCAGGTTTTAAAAAACAGTAATAGTTATCAAACACCTATAACTGTATTTCCTGACTTTGTATCTTCAGATTCTGCAATTCCTAGACAGGATGGCAATTGCAGAAAATCCTTGGGTGTTGAAGTCAGCACATCTGGAACAGGGGTGGGTTCTAACTTACCTCACCGATGGTTCGCTGCCTCCCGCACCACGTGGGGGCGCGCATGCGCAGTAGAAAAAATTGCTGAAAAATTCCCTCCCCCCCCCAAAAAAAAGGGGTGAAAACAAGATGGAGAAGCATGCACAGTGCCGGAAACTCGGCTTCTGCGCATGCAGAGAAGAAGAAACCCCCCCCAAAAAAATTTACATATTTTTTTCCCAAAAATAAAAATGGCGCCGCCCAGCTCTGTGACATCATCAGCAGTCTACTACCTACTCGGTAGAACCGGTCCGAACCGGTAAGAACCCACCTCTGGATCAGATATGTCGTATCAATGGTCGTACACATAAGGACTGGTTCTTAAAATTACTTTTACAATGCCATTGTAACCTTGAAACTATTGCTAAATGAATAAGGCAGTGAGATCTACCTGTAGTGTATCAACATTTAATTATTTTATATTATCTATAAGAAAGCAAAATGATCTCTTTACTGAGTTCATCTTTTAAAATAACTGAAAGTAATACTGAGATTTGAAATACTTTCTCAACAGTCAATAGTATTTTCCTTCTCACAAAAATCATGACTTAAAAAAAATCAAACTCTTGTTTTAGCTGAACAGTATTCTTCAGATCCACCAAATTGGGCTTGTCTTTTGTAGTTTCTGGAATTAGAACAGTTGCTTGTCAAATAGAGAGATTGTCTACCAAATATTTTTTTTGGTTACAAAATTAGTTATTTTAAAGTTAAATAAATGGCTGTCTGTGCACCTAACTCAGGAGTGTTCACCTGGCTGGTATCTGGAGTCTTCTCCATCATCTGCTTGGTGCTTCTTTTAACTGGAGATGTCAGAAATTCAACCTGGATCTGCAGTGTGCAGATTTAACATTGAAATATGAGCCCCCCAATTCTGGTTTTACAGTTGAACTGTAGGTTTCTTTTCAATCTCTGCTATGCAAGCACTCCATCTGAGAAGGAGCGTATCAGATAGGACCAACGCCCCTTTTGTTCTTTTTTCTTGTCCCATTGTTTTCTGTCTCTGTTCTATCAATTAAATAAAAACTTCTGTCTACTGTATTATAAATTGGTAGACAACAGTTGAAACGTTGCTCTTCTTCTCCCTACTACTACTACTCTCCCCCCTTCTTCCAAAAATGTCCTTCCACACATGGACACAGATCACTTCTGCCTGAAATATGCATGTCAACCTGACTGTTAAATGCATGGAATATTTTTAACAAATATCTTTGTAAATTCCGTGTCCATTTCCTTATTTTAACCTGTTGCTTTTATGACACAGGTTCATTGCTTCTATGTTAGGACAAATATCTCTTTTCTTTCAATCAAATCTCCATTTATTGTAGTGGAAACGGCATTTTTCATCTAGCATCATTTTTCCTTTTTTAAATTAAAATTCTCTGCTGCTTACTCATCCTCAGATCACATATTGAGAATGTCTCAACAGAAAATAAAACAGGTTGTTTACTGCCTTTTTTTTAATCCAGAAGGTGCCTCAGTTCATTTTTACTAGTGTGAGGAAGCTGCCAACTCTACAATATGTCTTAGAGTTTTGAATTGACATCAGACAGAGCTGGAGATCAGCATTGTTATTTCTATCATTCTATTTCATTTTGTTCTTGGCATAGTGAGATCTGGTCTGCTAAAGTTCCCGAAAAAGCAAAAGAGAAATCTGTCTACAAAGGAATATCTTTGAGTTGATGAAATGTTCCATACCACTGTGATAAACATTGCAAGCTTTTAATCCTTCAGTCAACAAAGCAAATTTGCATCTCATCTGGATAACTTAATGCTGATCTCCCAGATTGTTGCTGAGTTTACTCATTGCATTACACATAATAGGATTTATTTGGATTTGATTTAGCGTACTGTGTGAACTTAGCCATTGTGGTTGATATACCATACTTCATCACTTCGCATTATATATAAATCCAGCCAATGTTTGTGAGATGAAGGAGACAAGAGCCAAAAAAAATTGTTTTCCCCAACATAGCTTTTTTTCAAACCCATGTTGTGAAACATCCTCTCTAAAACAGCAGCCTCCAACCTTTTGGGCACCAGGGACCAGTTCTTTAGAGAAAAGATTTTTCCGTGGACCGGAGGGTGTGTGGTTTGCATGCTACCTGCATCCCGTGGATGGGGCTTTGTTTGTTTGTACAGATTGGTTGATGGCATGCCACGGACCGAGGGACCCCTGCTCTAAAAGCTGATATGATCCTCTTAGCAATGGTTTCCCAGAGGTTTGTGAAGGCTGAACTTTTTCAAAGGAACTTTGGACATTGTTTGAGTGCCATCTGGAATTGGCTTTTATTTGTTCGTGTATTATTGTTTCTTGATAATTATTTTTTAATTTGATTATTTAGATTTTCTGATAATGGTGGATTTCATTTCTTTTTTGAAGACTGATATGAGACAATTACAATTCCATGGCATATAAGTAAATTTAAGAAATAAATAGCTGTGGAATATTCAGCAGACCTTTGTTAAGTCATGGTTTAGTGTTATATGCAAATCTAGCCAACTAACACATGCAGGGGCCCAGATTTCCTGATGTTACCTGTCTGCTTTCTGTATATGCAGGTGAGTTAGCACTCATACATTGGCCAGGACACTAAACTAGAATACTATGGCTATGAATATATTATACCATGTTTCCCCAAAAATAAGGCCATTTTATTAATTTTTGCTACAAAGGATGCATTAGGTCTTATTTTTCCAGTTAGGTCTTATTTTCAGGAAAATAAGGTACTAAATGCGTCCATCTGGCTGATGATCTTAACTGGGGCTTATTTTAGGGGTAGGGCTTATATTGCGAAAAATCTGAAAAATCATGCTAGGGTTTATTTTCCACTTGGGTCTTATTTTCAGGGAAACACGGTAGTGTAGGCAGTGCTTAACATACAACTGCAATTAAGCCTATAATTATGGCTGTAAGTTGTATCAGTCATTAAGTGGGCCAACATGTGACAGTGCCCAATTTTATGGCCTTTTTTGTGGCAGTCATTGAGGTTGTGGTTGCTAAACAAACACCATGGTCCTAAAACAAAGCCATCTTTTTCAGTGGTCATTGTTTGCTGGAAACGAGCAGTAAACTCTGGAAACCAGCCTGCCATAAATTACAGTCATGTGACTGCAGAACTCTGCAAGTCCCAGCTGGTTGCCAAGTGCCCAAATTGCATGAGATCATCAGAACTGAGTCATAAGTATGGGAAGGACCATCATAACTTCAACCAGTTGCTAGGCAAGGACTACCTGTAAAAACATGCTTAACATGGAAAAGAATTGCATCTATGTATTAGGTAGGAAAAATGAATAAGGAATTACTGTGAACACTTTAGAGTGATTAATGCAGGTAGTCCTCGACTTACGACTACAATTGAGGCCAAAATTTCGGTTGTTAAGTGAAACATTTGTTAAATGACTTTTATCTAATTTTACGACCTTTCTTGCCACGGTTGTTAAGTGAATCCCTGCAGTTGATAAGTCAATAACCCGGTTGTTAAGTGAATCTGACTTCCCCGTTGACTTTGCTTGGCAGAAGGTCACAAAAGGTGATTGCGTGACACAGCAATGGTCATAAATATGAACCAGTTGCCAAGCATCTGAATTTTGATTACATGATCATGGAGTTTCTGCAAAGGTCATAACTATGAGAAACAGTCAAAAAAACAGTCAAAAGTCACATTTTTCAATGCTGTTGTAACTTTGAACTGTCACTAAATGAACTGTTGTTAAGTCGAGGACTAGCTATCGATGCTCCCTTTTTTTCATATCCTGTGACACTAATCATAAATTCAATGGCTATCCAATTTTCCTCAGGAGGTATTTGTTCTCCTTTAGTTATCTTTAATATGAAATATTCAGATAACTAAAATCATTTTTGTTTTCCAATTAGGTGTTTAAATCGGTATGTAAAAATACGAATTCCTTAATGCCTAAAAGAGATACAGTATTTATCTGGAGAAATTAAGAAATATTTGGAATGTCTTTTTCTTTCCTTTGAATTCTAGCTTTTGTCAAGAGCGACAAGCCCAAACTGTTCAGGGGACTGCAGATTAAGGTAAGGGCCGATTTTGACTGGTTTTGGTACTGCCTTTTTATTTTATTTTTAATTAAAAACTCATAAAATATTTTTCTGGCATGAAGTATTTTAAGATATTTAGAAACCTTTTTGTGCATAGAGAGTGGCATTTCAACTAAACAAGGCAGGAATATGATCAACCAGTTTCTAACCACTTGCTGAGAACATATTCCACAAGAATGTGCACACATGCATTCAGAGTGTGCATGACAACAACAACAAGACCCCTCGTTCACTGGCCAAAATGGAAGTAGGGAGAGTCTCAAGATTTTCTTGGTAGGAAAATGTTTTCCAACCCCGGGTTTCCAACTTTTATACAGAACGAATCATGGTACCTGTTTTAGTAAGAAAACTTTGTGTTGCAAGTTTTTTTCCAGTTTGTTCCCCTTTGTACATTGTCCCCTTGTTTGTGATTTCGTTTCCTTCCTTAAGGGAACAGACCCTTGTTTATTCGTAACAACCATATAACCATAGTAGCTTTCTTTTTTTTAATGTTTATCAGCTCTTAAGGGTGCTAGCTGATAGTTAAATTTGCAAATTTTTTGCTCTCTTGCTGTATTTTCCCTTTTGTCCCCCTTTTTGTGATGAACTGGTAAATAGAAGGGTGGCTATAAAACATGGATTCAGACAGAATATAGAGAATCCAAGCATACATTTTGCATCAAAAGATGCAAATGATAGGTTTGATCAATAATAATAAAAAATAGTGACTTACTTAGTTACTTTTATAAAAAAGAAATTTAATTTTAGGGAGGCAAGAATGTTGTGAACTGATAACTTCTCGATGCAAAATAACTTGATTCATTATACAGTTTGAAGACGTGGGCAATATTTGTATATACAGAGCTATTTTTGAATATTATTTATGTGATGATATTAGAGTGATTTCAGATTCTTAACACCATGAGCCCAGTTGCTAAGAGATTTTCCATTGAAGTTCAGTAATAAAAATAATGCTTTCCATTGAATGAATGACATAAAAGTTAGGAGTAATCTTACATCAGAAAACATCCCTCTGTTTCAGAGTTTAACACCAACAAGAGAGCTCTCCCAAATTCAGACTGCACAACGTTAGCACAAAATATGTATTAAGCACAAATAGTATTTACATAATTTATTATCTGCAATGCTGTTTCCCCTCCAGTTGTCACATTTTTGTACTTTTTAGTTAAAAAAAAAAAAGGAAATTTCTATGTTGTTTCAACTTATTATAAGACAGGATTGAATATGAAGAAAGTGGGATGTTCAATATTGGCTTTTCAAATGGGCTCTTTGTCTTTCCTACTCCAAGTACAGCTCTGCTTTATTTAATGGCAAGATCCAGATAATTCTGCTGAATCTAATTTTCATCTCTGGTGATGGTTTTTTTTTGTGTGTGTGTGTAATCAGTCATAGACTTGAATTAACTAATCCAATTTTGACCATAGATAAAGCAGTGCAGGGCTGTGTTTGACTTTTTTTTTCATGACATAAATAGATCTGTATTTACAACAGGCTACAATAATTAATTCAATATAAAACTGACATTTGAACTTTAGCAAAGGAGATGAGGTTTGACCATGCAAAATAGGCTGAATGTTTTTAATCCCAAACAGACAGTAACCTTGGATGTGTATTTTTTTTCCTCTATAGTATGTGCGTGGCTCTGATCCTGTACTGAAGCTCTTGGACGACAGTGGGAACATTGCCGAAGAACTGAGCATCTTGAAATGGAATACAGACAGTGTCGAAGAATTCTTAAATGAAAAGCTAGAACGTCTCTAAATATTTTTCCCCTTTTTAAAAAAGTATTGAAATCTGGATTTCTCTTAATCATCCTAATCTCCTCAAAGTGTGATAAATGCTGGAAAACATCCCAGTGTCGGCATTAATTTAAAAGCCATTACGTGGATATTGATTACAAGGAATTTCAAGCAAAGCGCAGTTTATAAATTGGTAGGCTGATCAAAAGACTGTCAAGTGTATTTCAATTCAGTTTTGTAGATAAGAGATCCTTAATGTTAGGTTTGATACAAATCTGATGCAAATTCTGAGAATTTTTACAATTTGAATATTTTTCATAAAGGGAAACTATTTGTCAGTTTCTCTTAATTAGGTGAATGTTCTGTGCTTGCATATAAGTGTGCATATTAATTATGCTGTCACTCATTATACGATGATGAGACCTTGGTACCAAATACGATATACTGTATTCCATCCAGCCCCACCCCCCAAATACTGGCTACCTTTCTTTGCATTTTGTATTTCCCAACTATTCTTTTTTTATAACTGAGAATATTCATAATGGATCCTCGCTTTTTAAAAAAAAATATTGGTTTGTGGTTTTGGAGGGACTCATGCTGTTGAATGACTGGAAAATGCTAGGGGATTGCACTTAATGATGACTACGTAGAAAGCCTTAAAGAAAGGCATATGTATGTCTGATGTCAGTTGTACTTTCACTAAATTATTTTATCATCTTCAGCAGACATGAGTTCAGTGAAGAGGAAAATTATTTGAGAGGGCAATAAATTACTTCACAAAATATGCATTGAAGGTGTCTTTTGTTCGGTACATTGTGATTTGATGCATCTAAATTTTATTTTATTAAATCAATCTGTATGTGCCTCATATTACGAAGGCAATTCTAAGTGACTTTGCAAACTTGCTTAAGACAGGGGTGGCTTAAGAAGAACAATTTCTCATGATGATAATACTCCCCCCCCAAAAAAAATTTGACCTGAAGTACAGAATCGCCATTTAATCTGGTTAGTGTCAGTTCATATTTGCAAGATTTTATTACCATCAATGTTACAATAAAAGTAATCCTAACCTATATGGCTTCTTTTTTAGTATGGCTTACCTTGTAGGCTAACAAATGGTGATCCACTCATACTGTTAGAACGGAGAAGTAATGATGTTTCGCCACCATTACAATTATGCTGTAGATAATGGATTTGTGTCCTTGTCTAGTCATCTTTCCTCATTTTTCCAGGTGTTCCTCTGATACACCATCTATCAGCCATCCCTCGATTAGAGACTGACATACAGAGAGTGGTTTCTCCAGAGAAATCCTTCCAACTGTTTTCATTGTTTCTGCATTCCAGAGATCAACTAAATACCCAACTCAGTTGCCTGTTAGATGGTTGAAAATTCCAAAACTGCCCGCAGGGAATCTAAAGGATCCATAAGGCACCTTGGACAGATCATCTTAATTCATCTCTCTTCCCTGCAACAATCACAATGGTGCCAATTAGCATCACAGTGATCTGACAATGATCTAACCATGACAACAAAAGTGATATCCTCCGGTCATTCCAATTCTCTTTCTTCCACTCCAAACAGTTCAAAATATTCTAAAGCTCATTGTGATTATATCACTTTTCGGAAGTTGTTTAAAACATTAATGGTGGTGTCTTCAAAGGACTAAAATGCCAAACGGTACAGATCAAATTTATTAAAATAGGGAAATTTGAGCATAACTATATTACCATTTTGGGTACAGTAAGGCTCTCTTTTTTTCTGTAGCAGACTTAAACTGCTACCCCTCAAAAAAAAAAAAATCTCAGTGTAAAATGTTAAGCAGTGTTTTTTTGCTTAATAAAAGTAATTTATTCAGCAAGAAACAAGGAAAACACATTCAAAGTCAAAGAAATAACCTAAGCAATACAATTAGCATTCTTAATCCAGTTTCCTAAATTGGATTATAATGGGAAATACTCACAGGACATAAATCAGTAGAACAGAAATTTCTTATGTGTTGAGTAATGGAAATCGCTTATTGTTTAAGATCCCCCCCCCAAACATATGCAGATATAACACTCTGAACATTGATATTTAATTTTAAAAGACGTCAAAACTTGGCAAATTTTCAATTAAAATGTATAACATTAGTTAAAGTGTTTTCACTTTTTTTCTACAGAATATTTTGCTGCTTTTTAAAAAAAACCTAGACCATGGGGGAGCAAGGAATTCCAATTTAACTTGCAGGGTACGTGGGTTTTCTATTCAACAGTACTAAACACAATCGCAGAAAAGCACAAAATACTCAAAAAGGCCAAGCCGTATCTCAAAATCATTCACAAGTTGCCTCAACAGGAGTATGTTTTTGAGGTTATGAATATTTGGAATATTAGGGGAATTTTACTATTTGATTGACATCTTATTCTTTTTGTATTTTTTGAGATTTTGCTTTATTTTTCTAAAAGGTTTGTTAAGAAGATCAGTATCCTATTGGTATTCTTCTGACTTGACCAGAAGGAAGGAAGATGTTTTCAGCTCCAGAAAAACAGACAACATAAAAAGCCAAGACATTAATTCAGTTTGCTGGTGCATTTACTTCTGATAAGCACCAGACTTTTCATACATCTAAATTAACTTAGTGTTAATTGAAAGTTAAACAGACTGCATCTATATTACTGATGTCTTAGACATATCATTAAACGGCTATTCGAATCCATAATGGGAAAGATGTAAAATTAAGCCTTGGTCTTCCTGGAAACGCCCAACATCTGGCTACTTCTTGCTCTCATCCAACCCATCTGTGCCATGGTCACTTTGGCCATAGAAATCCTGGCCAAAGTGATTCAGATATAAATTCCCTTTGCTTCAATTGTGTGTTAACAACGTTTAATTTGACCTAGCTTACCATTCCACATACAACCATTTATTTAAGGACCATTTAAAACGGCACTGAAAAAAGTTTACTTATGACCAGGTTTCACACTTATGAATACTGCAGCATTCCCCAAGTCATAACAATAAGACACTTGGGGTGCTTGGCAACCATCATTTAGAGAGCCAGATTCACTTAACAACTGCATGAGTCACTTAACTTCAGTGATTTTTTAAACAACCATGGCAAATTGTGTTGTAAAATGGGGCACCACTCGCTTAGCATCTGTCTTGCTTAGCAACAGAAATTTTGGGTTCAGTTGGTTGTAAGTTGAGTATTGTATTGCTTCTTACGTGTTTATAAGGGCGTATGCATTTCCTTCATGGCACATAAGTCATGCCAGACTAGACACTTTGTGGCAACATACAGAAAAGCAATGTCAATAGCTTTCCTCTCATACAGTTCCTTAGGCATTTTCTGCACCCCATGTTAATGAGCACAACTACGGGTAGTCCTCGATTTATGACCACAATAGAGCCCAGAATTTATGTTGCTAAGTGGGAAATTTGGTGAGTTTTGTCCCATTTTACAACTTTTCTTGCCACATTTGTTAAGCGAATCAGTGCGCTTGTTGAATTAGCAGCACAGTTGCTTAGTGAATCTGGCTTCCCCGTTGTCTTTGCTTGTTGGATCGCAAAAGATGGTCACGTGACCCTGGGACGCTGCAACCGTCATAAATATTAACCCGTTGCCAAATAACTGAATGTAAATGGGATTCTGCAATGGTTGTAAGTGTGAAAAACGGTTGTAAGTCATTTTTTTCACTGCTGTTGTAACTTCAAATGGACAATAAACTGTTGTAAGTTGAGGACTACCTGTATTGCATTGTCCAGCAGTGGGACTGAACAAAATGATTGTTACCCTGTTCATATTGTTCATTGGGCTACAAGAATTTTGGAAATTTGAATTTGGTCACTGCTTCAGGCAGTAGAAACTGAAGCACTTGGCAGACACAACTCAAGGAAAGATAAAGTGATGTGTAAAAGGAGGGAGGGAAGCATCTGGAAAGTATATGCTGAGATAAAGGAGCTAATTTCCTGCTAATCAGATTTGACCTCTCATTAGGCGGGAGAGGAGATTTCAATTACACATGAGGATAACCGTATCAAAATTGGAAGGAGGAAACACCAGTGCAGGCCAAGAAATCAGTCAAAACTGAGAGGGGAGTCAAGTAATTTAACACTTTCCTGGCACAGAGCTGATTTTTTTTTCCAAAATCGCACCCAGCGAGAATTTTTTCGTTACCATTCTAACTAGTTTCAGAAATTATAACTCTTCGATTTTATGCCAATAGCTGATTAGGGAGAAGATATTCTGGATGGGCATGGAGGGTGGATAAATTGAACACCATATCTGAAATCCTGATAAAAACCCTACTCTCATTATTCATATTGTCTTTAGCTTGCTTTTAAATTTAAACCAGGAGTATTCAATACAATACAATCCCACCCTGTCAGGTCCTAAATCTGGGAGTGATCAGTAACAGCACTGAAGAACTCCAAAAGTCAATCAATTAGCCTTCATCAAAACTGGGCATGTGCAGTAGGAGGAGGCGGGACTAAAGAAATGATTGATTCATCCTCAAAGCAAGGAAGGAGAGGTTGGGGAACTCTTGAGAGTTGAAATCCACACATCCTAAAGTCGCACACTCTTGACTTAAATGCATTCAATATAACTTTAATGCCATGCCAAACGTAACCTTGAGATGATCTAGACCAGAAGTCCCCAATGGCCCTGGTCCACAGACTACCACTGGTCCGTGGCTCACCAGGAACTAGCCCACGCAAGCATGAGAGAAGGCCCATCCACCTATGTGCAGGATCTAGACAGCATGTGAAGCCATGCCTTTCTCTCCCCCTCCGGTCCACAGAAAAATCACCCTCCACAAAACCGGTCCCTGGCACCCGAAAGGATGCTGAAATTCCAAACAATCTTCAGATTGTATCAAATCATCACTGTCATTTTGGGGATAACATTTCATCTTTTTGCAAGGAACTGTCTTTCAGTTGATGGCAGGGCCAAGCTGGTTATGCTTTACAAAAAGTATGAGATGTAAAACATGATAGGAAGACGTGCCTTTAGAAACTCCGCCCTTAAATTTTTCGATTAGCTCTAATCACCGATGTCAGTTTGCATTTATAGAATAATGCTAAACATTTAAAAAACTTCCTGACTATACCAAGAGAACACATCCAAATTAATTGTGATTTTAAAAATCCCACTCAGAATTAAGGTTTCAACTAACACTCTTAAGAGCTTTGGTAGGTTGAAAAGCATGCCAGTTTCTGTGTTTTTGTTTAGTTTATACCTAATTATTGGAATTAAATTCTGGCATCTCAATGGTCTTAAACTATAGATCAGATTACTAGAGGACTGTATAGGATTTTATACTTATTCTAAGCCAAGACACCATTACAACAAACTCAGCCTGTCTGCACTGACAATCCAGAATGTATTTTCTTACAGCATCAAACATGTGACTGGTCCAAGATTTAATTATTAATATATGATTTCAGTGAATAGGCATTCCGAACCTCCAAGAAGAAGAATATGCATATTGTTTAAACTACCAGTTGAAGCTGATTTTTCAAAGCTCTGGTGTTAGAGGCACTTTGTGGATCAAGATTCAGGGGTAGATTAAGATTCTCAGATATCGCCTCTAATTTAGGGGGAAACGCATGCCAACCTTATAGCTGAATATTTCACTTTGTTGGTATACCTGGGAGGAAAATTAAGGGAAGAAAAAAATAGCAAATAGCCCTCTCACAGAACTGGCCTGAAGCCAGAAGGGTTTTCAATGTTAAACTTCAGCATTCCCTGGCCTCAGCTGATATGACTAAATGATGCATGGACATTTGACACTGACCTTTAGCAGTCCAAATTCAACACGAATGATTCCCATGTTGGCACCAAAAAAGGGTAAAAGAATGCAGTTAAATTAAGAATGGGGAAACCAAACAAGAAGGTGGAAAATGGAGCCAAGGCAGTGGTGGGTTCTAAATGTTGGTTCGCTCAGGGGCGCGCTGTGATGCATGCGCATGCACAGTGCTTTTAAAAATTCAAGATGGTGATGCCTATAGCACCACCGAAAGAACTGACTCGGGGGCATGGCAGGCCCAGCAGAGGTGGGTTCCTACCAGTTCGGACCGGTTCTACCAAGTAGGTAGTAGGACGCTGGTGACGTCACGGAGCCGGTTCTATTGCTCCGTGGGCGACGACATGTTTTTTGGGGGAAAGTTTTTTTTAAAACATTTTTTTTCCTGATTTTCTTTGCTTCTGTGCATGCGCAGAAACCGAGTTTCCTGCACTGCGCATGCGTCGCCATCTCATTTTCTGCCTTTTTAAACAAAATTTGGGGCTTTTTTTACTGCACATGCGAGTGCACACGGGGTGTGCATGAGGCGCGCCCATGCGGCACAGGAGGCATTGAACTGCCAGCAAGGTAAGTTTGGAACCCACCCCTGCATGGGGCGGGAGGGCTGTGAAACTTGCTGTTCCGGATCTTGCAGCCCTTTCGGGATTTTCTTAAAAGAAAAGCCGGTGGCGGTGGTGGGGACAGCGAGGCTTCTTTGACATTTTCGCCATGGCTAGGTGAGGGGGACATGGGCCTGAGGCGGGGACGTCTTGCCTGGGCGGAGCCTGCAACCGCCCCGGGAAAAGCAACCCTTCTTGCCTCTGACGGGCCTTCCCCGCTGTTGCAGCTGCAGCAGCCCGCTCCTGCTGGTGCTGAGGTAGCAGCAGCCGAAGCGGTGGGGAAAGTGAGGCTTCCTTGCCAGCCTGCTAGCTGGCAAAATATACATTTTCGCTG
>JANHFT010003980.1:91176-101764 GCA_032467955.1 Pseudoxenodon macrops
ATTTCTATTCTATATTCTATTTCTATTCTATTCTATATTCTATTCTATATTCTATTTCTATTTCTATTCTATTCTATTTCTATTCTATATTCTATTCTATATTCTATTTCTATTCTATTTCTATTCTATATTCTATTTCTATTCTATATTCTATTCTATATTCTATTCTATTTCTATTCTATTCTATATTCTATTTCTATTCTATTCTATTTCTATTCTACATTGGACGATCAACCCAACCTGATACTAGGCATTGTAGACTTCTGTTAACCCAATGCAGGTAGTCCTTGCTTACTGAAGGTAACTGGGATCAGGAACTCCGTTGCTAAGCAAGCAGTTGTAAGGCTGCACCAACTTATGATGGCAGTTCCACCAATCTTACTTGCCACCGTTAAGGCAAACCCTGGATGGTCACAGCATCCCATGGTCACGTGATCATCATTTGCAACCTCCTGCTGGTCCCCCCCCCCCCCGTTGACTTTGCTTGTTGTGGAAGCCTTGCAAACAGTGATCATATGACTGTTAGATGTTATGAAGTTGTAACTTGTTGCTAAGTGCCTAAATTGCGATCATGGGATTGTGGGGATGCTGCGAGAGAGGACCCATTGTAAGTTCCTCTCATTCAGCACTGGCATCACTTACAAAGATCACTGAAGGAGTGGATGTTAGATGGGAACTCTTTAAGAATCTTAGAGGCCCAGCAGGTATTCTGCTTGCCGCAAGTTACAAATCAGCTGATTAGCCGGAAACTTTCTAGTGTTTTGTGAGACTACAACTGTATATATAGTATAGGTTTTTTTGTTTTTGCTTTTTCACTGATAAAAGTGGGGAAGAAACTGTCATGAATATGCACAGAGGCTATTAACGCTCTCTCTTACCTGCACACTCATGCCCCTTAATGTTCACCCCCAACCCTCAGGTGGCTTTACCTGCGGTGCTTACAGCAACAACAACAAAAAAAGCCTAATTCTGCTCCAAAGGTTTAATCCATGGCACCTTCAGTCCAAGCATTGGGGAAGTGAGCTCTACTAACGTCGACTACAACGACTGAAAAGAAGGGAGTCGTAATCCAATTCAGTGGAAGGAGAAAGCTGGAATATCTAAGTAATGGACTATAACATGGGTGTCAAACTCGCCGTGTCACATTGCTGTCACATGACGTTTCGTGACATTTCCCCCCTTCGCGGAGCTGGGGTGGGCATGGCCTGCACATGACGCATCCGGTCCGTGGGCCGCCAGTTTGACACCCCTGGACTGTAAAATCTCAGGATTCGTTAGCATGTACAGTGGAATCTCCGTTCACAACCACAATCCGTTCCTGGATCCCGGTTGGCACCCGATTTGGTCGTGAACGGAAGCACGACTTACTGCGCATGCGCAGACACAACCCCACCCCCCAAAATGGCACCAAAGGGGAAATTGCCACGGCTGAGTTTGATCAGGAACCGAAAATATGGTCGTGAACAGAGGTAACTTTTGAGCGGATTTTTCATACGGGAACCGATTTGGTCGCGGACTGGGGCGTTCGGGAACCGAGGTTCCGCTGTACTTCCCATCTGTATCTGCCATACATAACAATCTATTTTTACCAGTACAGCAGATCATATGGTAGCATTTTTATAAATTAAACGCTTCTGCTTACAGAAATACATGTTGCCTATACCTGATTTGCAGTACAAACAATTCCTGAGTTCCTTTTTTTTTTTTCCTACCCAAAATTGCCTTGCTGCGGAGAAAGAAGAATACAAGATATCAGGAGATAAATGTGAGTCACATTTTTAATCCGTTTTCCCCCCCACTTTATTTTCCCCTTTCATATTATCTCTCTTCAATCATCCTGAGTGAATCATTAGGAAAATGTCTTAATGAGTGATTAGAACATCTATGACAGTCTCGGGTTTTAAGAGCGACTGTTTGTGGTTTTGGGCACAATGAGCCCTATGGCGCAGTCGTTACGAGTGCAATATTGTAGACAAACTCTGCCCACAGCCTGGAGTTTGATCCTGATAGGGCCCAAGGTTGACTTAGCTTTCTATCTGTCCGAGGTTGGTAAAATGAGGGCCCAGGTTGTCGGCGTGCAATATGCAAATAATGCTGACATTGTAAACCTCTCAAAGAAGATTGTAAAGTGCTATGGGGCAGAAGCAGCATATAAGCCTAAATGCTATTGGCATCGCAATATCTGTAGCTCGGGTGTAGGATGAGGATTCGTTCTCGGAGCTTGTGGGTTGGTTTCCGTTTTGTTACCAGGCTACGTTAACATCTTCAGTGGAGTTTAGGGGATGCCCTAAGCTACTGACATTGCTAGCAATTTCTTGAGTTTGAAACTTGCTGTAGAGTCCCAAGAGATTCTCCATCTGTGTTTGTCCTTTTCGTGACTCTGTGTTACACAAAAGACCACCCCCAAGAGGGCGCATTTTATAAGAATGGAGCAGACCCACAAAGATTGCGAATGACCACAGAACAATGTAAAAGTTCGACTAGCAGCATCTTCTCCAACTCTCCAACGGGCCCATTCGTGTGTTGGAAGAGTGGGCCTTGGAGAAGTGGGCCGCAGAAGTTATAGCAACAGTTTCCCCCAGACGATAGTGACAAAAAGACAAAACCACACATTATTATAATGTTTAAAAAAAAATTCCAAACTTTATTATTATTATTATTGAAATGTAAACAAAAGTTCATTATTTGATCACGCCACACACTAAACAGCCAAAGGCAAGTCAGGATTTTGGCTGTTTTGATCAGAAGGGATGGGGACCAACAAGATAGAGTGGAGACCCAAAAAAAGGAGGGAAAGGGCAGAATGAGAGAGAGAGAGAGAGAAAGAGTTTCCACAAATGAACAGAGTTGACATCTACTGCAACCTTCCCACATGGGGAATCATGGTAACACCTTTGGAGGTGGTTGGGGAAGTCCAGCCTATGGACTTTAGTAAACTGGGTTGAGGATAGCAGACACAGTTGTGGCTGCCAACCTCACTTCCTTCTCAAGGCGTTGCGATGTTGACTTCCGAGTTTCTTCCATCGGGAAAATGGAAGACAGGAGAAATGCAATACTGGATCAAAGTGAGTTTGTTGGGAGGGCCCAGTTGGATGCTTTGAGAAATGGGGAAACCAGCACGGTTTCAACAGATAGCGTGCTTTGTGCTTTGTTCTCAGCACCAAGTCTTCTGACTTTGAGTATCATACCCTGTCCCTGACAAGACTAGGTCTCCGGGTTTCTAGTATAGATCAGGGGTGTGAAACGCGCGGGGTCACGTCCTCATGAAGTATCGTGACTTTTCCCCCCTTCGCTAAACCGGAGGTGGGTGTGGCCAGGTGGGTGTGACACATCCAGCCCATAAGCTGTGGGTTTGACACCCCTGGTATACTGTAGGTGGTGAAGCTCAGTGTCGCTCAGGTGCTGGATCTCAGAGGAAGTAATGGTCACCTCAAAAGGAGGGGAGGAGGCGGCATTTGGCTTCAGATTAATCATTCATAGCCCCCCCCTCCATGATTTTGTTAAATAAGTAGAAGGAGCAAAGATATTGGCACCAGGGCAAAAACAGGCCTAAAAATGAACTGTGGTAAAAAAAAAATCTCAGAAGATACAAGAACCGAGAGAACAAATTAGTACTGTTCAAAGGCAAGAAGGATTTTAGTATCCTGACTTCAAATCAGAATTACTTTTTTTTTTAGCCCAGCCTTTCCCCAAGCTGCTTGGAAAGACCCCACAGCATAGATCTCCCTGCTTGTTTCATCCTTGCAGGATGAAGACATCTGGCTAGCGGAGAATTAACTTGATCCAGGTCATCCGACAGGCATCGTAACTGAATGGAGGTTCAGCCTAAGACTCCTCTTATCCTGCTACCAATATTTTTTCCAATATTTCTAACTGGTTGCATAATGCAGCTTTTCTCAAACCAGTTTCCTCCAGAATCCCAAGCCAGCACAGCCATTCTCACAATCTAACACAACTGGATCAGAGGTGGGTTCCTACTGGTTCTATCCGGTTCTATAGACTAGGTAAGAACTCCGTGATGATGTCACGGAGCCGGTTCCTTCAGTGTCTCCATGGGCGCCGCCATTTTGGATTTTGCTTCTGTGCATGCGCAGAAGCAAAACTTAGCTATTTTTTGATAGCCCCGTGCGACCCTCCGCGAACTGGCAGTAAGAAGATTCAGAACCCACCTCTGATCTGGATGGCACCAGGTTGTGTATGTCCACATATGTGTTAGATGGCGTCTTGGTTGTTCTTCTACCTGACACCCTCTGGCCTTAGACTACAGTGGCCACTGCAGTACTCCTAGCTGGCGCAGCAAACACATCTGCGGAGTTACACAACTGGACAGGATAGGGAGGGTTAGTGCAAGTACCAACCACACTGAGAAAGCTAACTAATTGTGTATTTTGTTAGACCAATTTTTCCTCCCACGGCACAGTGCGTGAATGAACTTGGCACACATTTCCTTCCCCCATTTTCCATATAACAAACAGAACATTTGATTATAATATAACAATTCTCCGTTTTCCGCGCCTGACTCCTCACAGCTTCCTCTTGACACTACCTACCAATTCTCCTTCCCGTGCTTACAAATCTGGACTCAGCTCCTAATTTTTCATTTCCTTCTCCCGAATTCCCAAAATCTCTTTCAGTTCAGATCTGAAAACGAACCTGAGAGTTTCAGCTTCTCCTGCTTTTGAGGAGCATGGCAACTGGTTCTAGGTTGAAAACGCCAAACAGATCCTTTTGACCTACTAAGCAAACACCTCAACAGTGTTGGGGCTGACCAAAGGGCAATAACCTATCACAGGCAGAATAACATCTAAAAGACAACATATAAGCACAAGCAACTGGCCACAAAACAGAGAAAGACAAGAAAATGGCACCGGGCTGAAACAGCAAAGAATTTAGCACTTGTATATTTCCTTTATAGAGTTGATATGGATTAGATTAATGGCTGGGGCTTCATTCTGTACATGATATAGGGCCCACGTGGTTCAAAGCTTACCTTTCACAGGTAGTACTCGACTTACGACGTTTTGTTTGGTGGGACCATTTGAAGTTACAATGGCTACTGAAAAAAGTGACATGATTTGTTTTTCACTTACGACCTTTGCAGCATCCCCCCATAGTCACGTGATCAAATTTTGATCGCTTGGCAACTGGTTCATATTTATGACGGTTGCAGAATCCCAGGGTCGCAAGCGAAGTCAATGGAGAAGCCAGGTTTACTTCACAACTGCGTTACTAACTTCACAACTGCAGTGATTCACTTAACAACTGAGGCAAGAAAAGTCACCAAACGGAGCAAAACTCACGTAATTCCGTATCTCAATTAGCAATGGAAGTTTTGGGCTCAATTGTGGTCATAAGTCGAGAACTACCTGTGTTCTATCATTCTTCCCAAGATGTGGCAACTTCAGTGGCACTTGAAAGGAAATACGTATGTTAAGCTTCCAACAAACTTAACGTACATGCACTATTAAATCTAACAGAATTGCAAATTAAAGCAAAAATTCTGGCCTTCTGGGACCACCGTGATGTTGCTGTTGCTATTATTATTTTTATCCCCTTTTTAACATACTCCAGCCAACTCAAGGCAGCGAGCATACTTAACCCTCTTGCCTATTTTCCTCACAACAACCCTGTGAGGTGGATTGGGCTGAAAGAGAATGAGTAGGCCATAATCACCTAGCTGATTTTCATGCCCAAGGGAAGACTAGAACTCACAGTCTCTGGCTTCTAGGTTAGCACCTTTACCACTACCCCAAACTGGCTCTCTAAGTCATCTCTAAGTACAGCTCAGAGTTATGGAAGGATGTTTGACTCTACTTTGCAAAGGTCTTTGCATGAGAAATGGATCTATAGTCGAAAAGAAAAGGTAGTAAATAATTAGATTCATGGGCATGTAACTTCTATCAATAAAAGGGTCATGCCCGACTTTAAATGGCTCATCAAGGGACAAATTCCTTAAGTAAGATCCTCATTTTGTGAGGTGGGTGTTAAGAGGAAAACTTGATATCTTAGTTCCCTTAAAGTAGTCACTTGGTCCTCAGCGTTCTTTAATCCCAGCTAAATGCCCAATTTAATTCTTTGGCTCCACCAATCTGGAAGGCTCTGGGGCCAAAGGAATGGCCTGTACACAAACCCTGTCATAGGTTTCACGTCAGTTATAATAAATCCTCTCTCCTCTCTCTTTCCCATCTGCTATTACAACAAAGGAGGCCTCCTTAAATACTGATGTGAAGAACAGCAAGGAGGGAGAGAGAGGGAAAAAGTGGGATAGCATTGTCAACCAATTAATGGCTGGGCCTTTAGAGCTTTTGAGGAAGACTTTTAAGGAACTCTTCTAAGAGGGAGAAGGAAGTATCTGTAACAGTGTCTCTCAGCAATTTTAAGTTACGTGGATTTCAACTCCCAGAGTTCCCCACCAGGAATTCTGGGAGTCGTAGTCCTCACAGGTTAAAGTTGCCACGGTTGAGAAACAGCGCTCTAGTTGAAGTTCAGTTCCTAGGCCATCGAGTTAAAGAGTATCTAATGTGGAAGATTGTTGGCTATCAAAGCAATAACACCAGAAGGTGAACTTAGTCTAGAGCAGGGGTGTCAAACTCGATTTCAATGAGGGCCGCATCAGGGTTATGTTTGACCTGGGGGCGGAGGTGGGCATGACCAGGGTGGGCGTGGCCAGCTCAATGTCACTCATGTCGGGGAGCCCTGTGATGGGCCAAATGCTCTGCCAGTGAAAACAGAGCTCAGGAGGGCCGCTACATTTTTTAATGGCAGAGGCACCACACAGGCATTCGCTGTTTCCAGCCCCCCCTCCCTGCTGCGGGCCACATCTAAGCACCTAGCGGTCCAAAGGTGCTCTCGGGCCTTGAATTTGACACCCCTGGTCTAGAGCGTTTCATGTACTTCCTTTCACTCCCATCTCACCCCTGCCCTACATTGCCACTGGCCGAGAAGAGCCTTAGTACATATTTTAATGCAACCCTTCCTAACACTGACCCTCCTAGCATTGGATCAGAACTGAGAGATCTATTTTGGCTTTCCAACTACAGGTATATCCAGGCTATTTTAAGTATCACATTACAATGGCACCGATTTTTAATGATTCTTGCAGAGTTTGGCCTGGGAGTTCACATGTTGGCCTGGGAGGGGTCAAGGCTGCCCATTCAGACCTTGGCACATGCTTGGTCTTTCCACTAGATCCTAAATTAACGAACATGATTTATTATCACCAGAAGTGGGTTCTGAATCACCTCACTGCCGGTTCCCTCAGGGTCACGCCTTGAGCGCACACGCAAAGTGTAGTCAAAAAGTCAAAAATAATTCTGCGCATGCGCAGAAGCAAAATCCAAGATGGCGGCCCCATGGAGCCACGGACAGAACTGGCTCCGTGACGTCACCGCAGAGTTACTACCTACTCTATAGAATCAGATAGAACCGGTGGGAACCCACCTCTGATTATCACCATTAGTTCATTTAAAATGACAGAGAACTCAATGGTAAATTTTGGTACCAAAATCCAATGTACCAAACCCAAGAAAAAGTCTTACAGTACTTAAATACAAGTAGGTTTGATAATAAATAGCAAACTTTGCTGCAGGCCTAAAGATTACCTGCCACCTGCTTTAACTCAACACCATTTAAAGGGTCCAAAAGTATTTTCAAGACACACCAAGGCAAGCTTGTTAAAGAATATTTCTCATTAGATTCTGAATACGTCTGTTTGAAAGTGAGTGAGATGAGGAGAAAGAATAACATGATTATAGGGAAAGACAGAATCTAGCAGTGTTTCTTTCCCTTGGTCAGGAATCTAAATTTCTCTTGGTGTATCTAAATTTAAACTAACTTAGCCTAACAGTGCCCTCATTTCCATGGTTCATTTTTGAATCAGAGATCCTATGGGGAATCTTTTCCCAAACAGAAGATCTTTTATCTTGAAATAGATCACTTGCCAAACACCAGAACAGTATATAAATAAACCTCACTGAAATATTAATATTATAGTAGCTCAGTGATAATTTGCAAAGCTTTCAATGACTTTTTAATTTTTTTCATTCAAAATCTGCTGAGAAATAATCCTTTGTGATCTTACTTAAGAAAGGTCTACCTACGCTTTCTATTAACAACCAAGTAAAAACAGGCAGGTTTCTGACCTGCTACAAACTCTCTGAAACCATTTACTAGAGACAACAACACATGTACCAAGGCCTCTACTAACTCACATTCAACTCTCTGAAAGAACAACACTCAAGATCTAAAGCCAACACTAGAAGTGGCCCTCAGAGTAGTAATAGTATCAGTATTAATTACATTAAATTAAACCTTTATTGTAAAAACCACCTGGTCCACGTCTGATACAGTATAAGAGTACTCCTTTGGTTATCAGGCCCCAAAAAGAGAATTCTTATGTAGTTCAACAATAATTTATGGCCGACAACTAATTTACCCTTTCCATCTTTTGGGTTCCAGATTTCCCTTCTGGACACTTGTAGTCTGTTTCATTTTTTATTATCCTTGCTCTTTTCCCCACTCTGGACTTGAGTGCCCTCAAATTTAATCTAATTTATATTAAATTAAACTAAGTTAGTCATGGTGCGGGTCATTGGCAAAATCCATGTTGTAGCAGGCATCGGTTTATATTACCCTAATGCCGGGTAACAAGTCAGCACTAATGATTTCCACGCTGTAAACTTAAACCAGTTAGGAACTCAAACATATCTTCATAAATAGTTAGATCTAAAAGGCAAATAATAAAATAGGAGAATCCGCTCATCCAAATCGCAATTACGTTTTCACTTCTTAAGCGCTTTTGGAAATCGTGAAGTTAAAAAAGTGAAACCTAGACACACCCAATGTTATATAAACAAACCCACTTCGTTATAGGCTTATGCCCATCCTTATAGGCTGTACCCATAAAGCTTATTAAAAGGAAGAGGATGAAGAAACTGGATGAGATTCAAATCTTGCTGCTAGAAAGTGCCCAAGACACAAGTAGAGGCCCAATGGTTGGGGAGACATAGCAGAGACCGGCGATCAATGGCTGTTTTCAGAGCGGTTCAGGGAGCTGGCAGTGGGAGATGGAGAGTGAGGGGAGAGAGAGGGAAAAGGAAGGAAGGAAGGGGTGGGGGTATTAAGAAAGAAAAAAAGGAGACAGGTTAGATCCCAGACCGAAGAAAAGCATCCGTCCAATTAAAGATAATAATCATTTCTCTGTTGAGAACAATGACACTACCTATAAATTACAGAATCGTTACAGATAGTCTTCCAAGTTACAACCATGAGCTGTGGTGGCGCAGTGGTTAAAATGCAGTACTGCAGGCTACTTCTGCTGCCTGCCGGCTGCCTGCAATTTGAGAATTCAAATCTCATCAGGCTCAAGGTTGACTCAGCCTTCCCTCCTTCCGAGGTTGGTAAAATGAGGACCCAGATTGGGTAATTTGCTGACTCTGTAAACCGCTTAGAGAGGGCGGTGAAGTGGTATATACGTCTTAAGTGCTATTGCTATTCATTTAGTGTCCATTTAAAGTTTATGGCACTGGAAAAAGGGGCTCATGACCATTTTTCACATTTATGACCATTGCAGCATCCCCATAATCATGTTATCAAAATTCAGATGCTTAGCAACTGACTCATATTTATGATGGTTGCAGTGTCCCCGGGTCATGTGATCAGCTTTTGTGAACTTCTGACAAGCAAAGTCAATGGTGAAGCCAGATTCACTTAACAACCGTGGCAAGAAAGGTCTTAAAATGGGGCGAAACTGACTTAATAATCGTCTCACTTAACAACAGAAATTTTGGGGTCAATTGTGGTCATAAGTCAAGGAGTACCTGTATAACTTTGATGCTGGATTATTGCTGCACAGGTAGTCCTTAACTTACAACCACAACTGGGACTGGAATTTTGGTCGTAAGTCAAGACGGTTGTTAAATCGAGGCAGCCAGGTGACCTGTTCCAATATTACAACTGTTTTTGCTGCGGTTATTAAATGAATCACAAGGTTTTAGGTCCAAATCCATTCTCCTGAATAGGCATTTTTCCAGCAAAAATAAATAAATGTAAATTGTGGTCATGTGATTCTGCAACCAGTTGTAAATGTGAGACAGCTACCAAGCACCAGAAATACAATCACTTGACTGTAGGGTGGGGAGTGATAGCAGTGGTCACAAAAAGAGTCCATTTGATAGTTGGCTCTGATTTCTTAGGATCAGTAATGTTATCTATTTTTGCCTATTCAACTCTTGAAGCACTATCATTTATATGGCAATTTACAGAAGCAATAATAAAGATTGAAATGCAAAGAAAACAACAGGATTCATACACTGTGTTTAACAATTTGCTTGATTACTGCTCAATGTGTTGTGTAAACCCAGCTTCGGTGGCGCAGTGGTTAGAGTGCAGAACTGCAGGCTGCTTCTGCTGGCTGCCTGCAATTTTGCAGTTCAAATCCCACCAGGCGCAAGGTTGACTCAGCCTTCCATCCTTCGGGGGTGGGTAAAATGAGGATCCAGATCGTTGGGGGCAATTGGACCGGGCTACTTACGAGACCGCCTTCTGCCGCCAATAGCCTCCCACCGACCAGTGCGCTCACATAGAGAGG
>JANHFT010003981.1:6184-21365 GCA_032467955.1 Pseudoxenodon macrops
TAGCGGATCATTGATTTCATAAATGCAACACGCTATAGTTTCTTTATACATAGCATAAAGGTAAAAAATGATATATGCAGCATTATCTTCATTTTATATGTCAAAAGGGTTTTGTGGCTCCCGGTATTTTCTTTTCTGTGGGAAACGGATCCAAATGGCTCTTTTGAGTGTTTAAGGTTGCTGACTCCTGATCTAGTGCCTAAAAAGAAAATACGGTACCATTTAAAATTGTGTAGCTATTCTTGGTCTTAAGCTGCCCCTGTCTCTGAACAAACTGCACTCCTGCTACTGAGCTACAAGGCTTATAGTTAATCTGTGTTTTTGAGCCATATTAGCATTAAATTGCCAGAGCTCAGAAATACCTGAAATGCTATAGCTTTTCTACCTCTGCTGCACTGCACCTCCATGAACAGAGAAATATAATGTTAACATGAACAACAGCATATCTTTGAGGCAAACATGAACTTTAATTAAAATATTTAAGGCGAGTCTATGCATTTATTGCCAAAAGCGTCAAGTAAATCAAAGATCTTTTCTATAGTCAAGCAGCAGTTGCTCCTGGTTCTAGAATGGTACAATTTAAATAAATTCACCCATTTATTTTTCAGGAGTGAATGTACTATTTTCCTTAAAACTGGGAAAAGAGAATTCATATAGATTAGTAAAGTGGGATTTAGTATTATGAGTGAACTGTTGTGACTTTTGGTATACATGTTCCCCTCATCTAAAGTGTGAGAGAGATCACAAGTTTCCATTTCGGATTATCATCAACCCCGGTGTGACATTCAAACTGGACAAGCCGTGGTTTATTTATAATTATAAAGGTCATTTATCTATAATTACTGAAAGGAGCCAAATTCAGAAATGAGACTGAATCTGACAGATTCCTTGGGACTGGATAAAGCAACTGAGTTTACTTAATCTAAAATTCAAGCAAAAGTTTCTAAGCTTCACATTAAAAACCAAAGTTGGGAATGCGGTTAAAGTACTTTAAAAGGGTCATTCTTATAACGAGAAACCGTAGTTCAGTGCAAATTGGTACAATCTGAATATGTGACTACAAAATGCCACAATTCCTAGCCTACATGGGATGGTTTAGCATATTTTCCTCTACTTGTGTATTTAAAATAATTATTTTATAAATGTTGTATAAAACAAATAAAACTTTTCATTATAAATACTGGCCAAGATCAAGATAAAATCCAGAACAGGTTGCAGCTGTGGCCACTCACACCCTAGTCACCTCATGGCATGCTCTATTGCATTTGCTAGGTGATGGAACCTCTAGTCCTACATATTTAAAAGCATCAGATTGAGCCAAGCGCCTTGTATTGTACCATGTGTACAATAGGGAGGCAACAGATGGCAAGCGACATGCAAGTCAGGAGATCATTTCATAACTGACACAATTCATGTACAGGTGGTTTTTGACTTACGGCCACAATTGAGCCCAAAATTTCTGTTGCTAAGTGAGGCAGTTCTTAAGTGAGTTTTGCCCCATTTTACAATCTTTCTTGCTGTAGTTGTTAAGTGAACCACTGCAATTGTTTAATAACATGGTTGTTAAGTGAATCTTGTTTCCTCTTGACTTTGCTTGCCAGAAGGCTGCAAAAGGTGATCACATGACCCCAGGACAGTGCGACCATCATAAATATGAACCAGTGGATACAAATTTGAGGACCCAGATTGTTGGGGAAAATATGATGACTATGTAAACTGCTTAGAGAGGGCTGTAAACAGGGGTGGGTTCTAACTTACCTCGCCGGTGGTTTCCTGCCTCCTGCGCCACATGGGTGTGCTGTGCACGCGCGCATGCGCAGTTAAAAAAAAACCCAAAATTAAAAAAAGGCCAAAAACAAGATGGTGACGCATGTGCAGTGCCAGAAACTCGGCTTCTGCGCATGCGCAGAAGAAAACAAATTCCCCAAAAAAGATGGCGGCGCCCACGGAGCAGTAGAACCGGCTCCGTGACGTCACCAGCAGCCTACTACCTACTCGGTAGAACCGGTCCGAACAGGTAGGAACCCACCTCTGGCTGTAAAGCACTATGAAACGATATATAATTCTAAGTACTATTGCTATTATGTGAACATGCGGATGTGACAATGGTTGTAAGCGTGAAAAACGGTCCTAAGTCACTTTTTACAATGCCATTGTAACTTTTAATGGTCACTAAATGAATGGCTGTAAGTCAAGGACTACATGGAGTCACATCAGAGAACCAATTTGGTCCAGTGGTTAAAGTACCAGGCTAGAAGCCAGGAGACTCTGTGTTCTAATCCTGACATTTCATATGAAAGCCAGCTGACTGACTTTGGGCCTCACTCTCAGCCCAACTCATCTTACAGGGTTGTTCTTGTGAGGAAAATATGAGGAGAAATGAGTACTGTAATTCGCCACATTGAATTATTTTTAAAAGATAGACAAATAAATAAATCAGACATTATAATGTGACATGAAATTACATAATTGCGTCATCTGCGCAATGAAGTGTGATGACATTTTGATATTGTCAGGGCTTGTATTAGTTTGAGTCAGTGCAAAATCAATAAAAGCTTGAAATGCCAAATTTTCTCATTGCATAAATTCAATCCTAAGTAGTCCGTGAAACTTAAACCTACAGCAAAAACAAAATAGATGCAAAAGCCATTGCCTTGCTTTCCATCACTGAGGAAACTGTAGCCTGATTTGGTATCTGAAATGAAGGGGGTTTATTTTTCCCAACCTCACAAATTCTCATATTCTGGTTCAAACAGTATATGAAAATATTCTAGTTATCCCTAACCAGCCCAAGATGCAGGCCTGAAATGTGTACAGTTTAAAAATTCCTGCGCCTATTAAATGCTTGTCACAATAATAAATGATGAATTAAAATCATTTGCTATTTTGAGAGGGGATGATGGGAATTGTATTGCAAATAATCTAAACCAAACAAGATTGAATATGCCTGCATAGGGATTTAGGAGACAAGCAATAGGTTGGTGAGGTTCTAACAGCAAATCTGGAAAGAAAAACCAAGAGACTGGTAGAGCTTCTTTCTCTGACCGCATTATAGAGCCAGGACACTTAGAATAATTCTATGAATCAATAAAAGTTTCCCACAAATTCTTCTGTCTTCACTGTGGCTTTTAGATTAGCTAACAGAACAAGATGCCGTTGTGTTCAAATGTCCTCTATGCTTTTGGATTAAGAAATGCCACTTATTTCAAATAGCATCTTGAAAAATAGTATCTGATCTATCACTTCCAGTGAGATCTACTTGGCTCATATGGAATATCAGAGACAACAAATTGAGTTCCTGTCCCAAACAAATTCTTACTAAGTACAGAAACAACTAGCACTTTTCATAAGCGGTTACAAAAAGGGCTATTGAGTTAAAAAGAGAATGGGAAGTGTAACACTGCAGAACAATTGCTTTCCTTGCTAAGGTCAGGTGTCAGGGAAGACAAACACAAGCAGCACAAGAAAGCACAAATACATTGCAAGAAAGAGAATCTCCCTTAAGTTTATATCTGACCTCTGTTACATCCAGGTACTAGGGAAGTACCAACTTTTTTTTTAAATATATTTTTACAATTACTTTTCTTGTACCTTCTTTCCTTCTTCTTCCTGAGGCACAAATGCCTCCATTCTAATGGCAAAATACAAAATTGAGAACTAGAAGTGCCACGTCCAACTGTTTCTGCTCCTCAGTGGAGATTTAAAAAGGGTACGTACACTGGTCACCCATTCATAGACTATAACCGTATCTCATCAGTTTCTTCCTCAGATTACAAATGCTTTTAAAAGTCCTTTAACACTCTTGCTAAATCAATACGTAGAACCATAGAAACACTGGGAAACATGGGCAGGTTTTTATATACAGAAACATATTCGATGAAACAGAACTAATGCACTGAGCAGTTTTCACTGAGTAGGCTCCTGCTAAAACCTTTCCTCAGCACTTTTTTACTTGATGGGAGAGGGCTACACTTCAGCCAACAAATTCTTTATGCCATGAGTAATGTGTATGCAAATAATTAGTGAAGTTGTAATAAAACAATGTCTCCTTAGATATCCAAGAAGAGGAGGGTATCACATGTCACTTATTCATCTCAAGGGGAATATACCTAAGCAGGAAACAACAAAGGTAAGAAAAGCTGGGGAACAATGGAGAATATATGCAATAATCCTCAAACATTGATTTCATCTTCTACATCAGAGAAGGCACAAGATTCAATAGATTTCTTCAATTAATAGTCATGATTTTACACGAATGGGCAAACCAAGTTTTTAAAAGTCTATCAGAACAGCCTTTCAAACCCAAGCAGTAATATTAATTATGGTAAATCTTTCAAACACAGAGTTACCCTACATTCTCCCTTGTAATAGAAAAAAGTAGAGACCATTATTTTTGAAATATCCCATATGTTTACCCCTGGGTGCTTAGAAGCTGCACTCAGCATCATAAAAAAAAATACTTAAGGGATCATTTGAGGTTGCTGAGATACTGCATCCCTGCAATTGACGAGGTGGTTTATCTATTTATGCCTCGTCTCTAGCACAAGGCTCCTTCATGCATATCTTGCAATTCATCTCTGAGCATCAAGGAAGAACTATATTGACAGCTAATTATTTTCATTTGGCAAATAAGGGATCCTTTCTGGAGCATAGCCATTCATGACCAAGAGGGGACTAATAGCATCTTAAATGATCCGGTCTCCTTGCTCAATCCAAACAGCAGCATGTTAGTTTCTAACATTACATATAAAGTTTGCAATCAAATTTGCACGTGGGCTAAGGACCAACGGCAAATAAACTTGCTTATAGGATTCCAATGAAGACCTCTGCAGTACCACCTCATGTATTCATAACCATGTTTGTACATTTTATGTATTCACAATCATGTTTATACTTTTTCTGTAATCTTATATATGCTTGACAAAATAAATAAATGAAATAGATAAATACTTTTAAATGCTATACACCCAGCTATATGAAATCTCTCGATTCCCCCATTCCACAGGCCCTCCAACAGCCAGATAATTGCCTACCATTTCTCCCACTGATCCTCAATCCGGCTCTCCTCCTCTGTGCTCGACTGCATTTTACCTTCAAGCTTCATTTAAGAGGGTCCCCGTTGTAGGGGAAGGTCATAGGGCCTATTAAAGGGAAGCCTCCGTCAGACAGGGGAGTTGAGCAGCGTTGCCTCTGTGCTGTCTCTCTTGTCTGTCGTCGGCATAGGAGGAACTGCTGTTTGTGCTGCACTCTGCTTCTCACAGCACAGTCTAAGGGAGCTCATTAAAAATAAATGGAATCAGCTGTCTGGATACCAAAAAAAAAAAAAGGTCCTCTGGGTTGAGATGGTGCCAAGTCCTGCCCTCTGCTTCCCTCAGGAAGCCAGACTCCCTCCCATCAGCTGCAGTCAAGGGGAAAAAAAGGGAATCAAGTTACCCAATTAGCAGCAGGATGCTCTGCCCAATCATTCTGCCTTTGACCTTGGAATGACTCTGCCTCAACCGGGCTGCAAATGACCAGGTCCCCTTTGGGTGACGTCGTCATTTGAAGTCTAATTCAGAAAAAAGTATAATTAAGAGATGTAGAGAGCCAGCAGAAAGATACAGGGCTTGTTTTATCCCCGGGGGGGGGGGGGGTTCAGAGATCACTGCTTCAGGATTGTTTATTCCAAGCCAAGAGTTTATTTCGGCTACATTATCTTGCAAATATTCTTGAATAACTCACAGGTCAGCGTGTAATTCAGGAGGACAATAAATCCTACTTCTAAAGGAAAATTGCCCTAACGCGTGCATTCACTTTCTCAATCCAGATGGGAAATTAGCTTTGTTGGCCATTATTTCCATCAACCACAGACAGTACAGTAGTTGGAGTAAACAGGTTTATATGAAATGCTTATCTCAGGTGGCCAAGATTTATTTATTTTCCCCATAATATATTTCCAAATTCTGATCTTCCCATACCTGCTTGGCTGAATGTCTAATAAAATTGAATTTGCTGCCCATTACAGTCCCTACCCACCGGAAATGGCTGCTGTGGAAGCTATATAAAACTATATCCATATGGTGATCAATTCATCTAATAACTACTCTTCCTGGATGGCCTGCTCATGAAACAGCTGCCATTAAGATGCTGCTCTAAGTGGCTGTTCATGTGGCAGTTGTTTCACATGAAAACATCTTCAAGAAGTAAGGTCCTAGTTTTTATTATTCTATCTATCATTGCAACTCTCAAGAGCAGTGACATTTGATTTAAGGGAAGTGCTGCAGAAAGAAATGTGTTGGTCTTATTTTTCTAAAAGAATTGCCCTGTTGGGGAAAAGGATAAATAGGCAAACTTCCATGTTGAAAGTTTGTTTGTTTCTCTTGGGGGGGGGAGAAGAAAAAAGGTGAGTGGCAGGATGTCAATTCTGGATGACACAGAGATGCAGGATTAGAGCCGCTACACAGCATTTGAACACACAGCTTGCTTCTCAACTCTTCAAGTCCAAAAGCAGCTCTCAGCTGCATTAAAACCAAGCAGATTACTTTGAGACACACGTCGGGGATAATTCCAAAACCCAGGTGAATTTAAAGCTTTTAAAATGTTTGCTCAGATACTTTAGGACAGTCAACACTAACAACTGTGTGTTCATTAACAGATTCTTCCTGCGTTTAATTTAAATTGCAGAAGCCTGCTGGAGCTATGCTATTAAAGAACAGTTCCAGAAGACATTTGGTCTTCTATAGTTGAAAAACTATAAAAGACCATATGCTTCATTCATTTCAGTAGAATGTCTGGCAATGGAACACTTAAGAGGGTCAAATTATGGAATATATTCTCTTTGGAATACCCTTACAATACAGTCTCTAAAGGTAATGAATAATCATAGCTAACAGTCCAGATAGAACATGATAATACTACTAGTAGTGGAATAGCTGTGGTAAAATGATTTAAGTCAGCCTTGCTCAACTTTGTATCTCTAGATACCATGACTTATCTTATAGTTACCATAATTTTCAGAAAGCTGGAAATTATTGTCGCAAAATATTTTGAGGTACCATATTGGGGAAAACTGGCTTAGGGACAAATGATGCCCAGCTTATAAAATCAAAGTCTGTCCCAAATCAAAACACCAAGAATTTTACAACAGATTTAATCTTAATTAACCTGAAAAAAATACTTTTGACTATAGTATTTTACTTACCTGAGTTCTGCCCAAAGAAAAGTAAATATTTTATTACATTTGCCTTTTGACATTGTTCTCCCTCCCTGTATTCCTGCCTTATCTCTGCTAATGAAGCCTGGTATGCCTTTCTAAATTACTTCCATGTATTTGATATATCGTATTTTCTATTCCTGTCTGTTTTTCATTTTCAGTCTTGCTTTTCCCATCAGAGCTGCCAGTTTGGATTAGGCGCATAGACTCTCTAGTTCAATCTGACAGCAGCCAAAACTCAGGCTCTTCAAAAGAGGATGCCAAACTCTTGACTATAACAGGATGGGATAGCTGTCTCCGCTATGCCCAGATTGTAAGTTTCCCAGCGGCTTCCCTTGCCCAGCATTGGAGATAGTATAGTGGATCAAATAGGCAATTAGACTGATCCGGTAAAACAGAAATGGCCTGACTTCAGGCTTGTGGGATCAGTTTTATTTTCTATAGAACATAAAGCTCCATCAACAAAGTCAAGTATATAAGAAGAGCCATAGAGACAGCAGCAGATGAAAATAGGGTTTGGAGTACAACCAATCACTTCCAGCAAGCCCCCTTCTATGCACTAGAATAACTTACACAAGCAGTACAAATCTATGCCTGGTCTACTGTAAATCTTAAAAGTCTAATACAAAACTCTAATACTCAGCCATCAAAAATCCTCAAAGAGCAATTCAGTTTTAGGTACTCAAATACTTAATGTTACATACAAGCAATATCGAGACTAAGAAATACATATAAAAATATCAATCATCCTTAATACTTTTTTTTTTTTTACAAATTGAGTTTACTTATTGTTGTTCTATTCTCATAATGTATTCTAGTTCATTCAGAAATCAGAAGTGGGTTACCACTGGTTCGGACTGGTTCTATAGAGTAGGTAGTAAGCTGCTGGTGACATCATGGTGATGTCACAGAATCGGTTCTGGTCCATGGACACCATCTTTTTTTGGGATTTTTTGGGGGGCGGGAATTTGTTTGGGGAATTTTTTCTCTTTTTTTTCTTCTGCACAGGTGCAGAAGCCGAGTTTCCGGCACTGCGCATACATCGCCATCTTGTTTTCAGCTTTTATGTGTGTATGTGAAATTTTTAGTAAAAATATTTGCACTGCGCATGAGGGGCGGCCACGCGGCGTGGGAGGAAGCGAACCGGCGACGAGGTAAATTAGAACCCATCCCTGTAAGAAATCCTGATCTACTTTATGCTGTCAAACTCTGTTATTGTTACTGTTATTTTCCTTTCATGAAGCTAAATTAGCTAGAAGAGCATGCACACATAAAACTGCCATTGTCCCTAGGTATGTTTTATCATTTCATATATCCATCACAACTACGGTAGGTTGCTTTGCCATTACTTCTGACATTGAATTACACTGGACAAATAGACTTTCCAAGCTCAGATGTCAGGCCCAAGCAGCACAACACATAACCTCTCTGGTGTTGCTGTTATATAGATGTTGATTTTACTAAGTTTACTTATAGGACAGTAAACATTTCTCTCCCTTGCTCAACATGTATTCCACTGATTACTTGATATTGTACTGTAATTACAAAAGAATGCATACAGCTCAACTAGGGAGACATTGAAGCCAAGGTTAACAAATATCAGAGCAGGAGACTTTATCCTGAAGGACCAGCAACAACCTATGGCTAGAGAACACTCCTGCTCATCATTGACCAGCAAAGATAATCCTCTGGCCAAAGAATTATTGTTATCCCAGCTGCAGCATTATCTCACACCCCACAGGCTGTTGCTTACATGCAGCCTGTCCTGCTGCTGCTGTTTCAATAGAGACTTAGATCATGCACACTCAGTATTTTCTTCTTGCTATTGATTGTGACAAAGCATTTGCAGAGATTGCCAGTTGCACAATCAGCAAAATTGCCGATGTACATACAGGATTTTTTTCTTTTTTCTTTACAGTAGGAAAGGTTTCTGCATTTCCATATCTATCAGTTGCAGGTACTTCTTATATTACTTGATGGTGTTTGGGGTACATGATTGCGGTTTATTTGAGATCACTTCAAAAAAGTGTCATGGCCTAAAACTAATACAATCACAAGCAGATTTGCTGCTAATTCTCAAACCGTTTGGCCATAGGATTTTCTAACCCAAACCACTACCTATGATGTTTACTGGCTAAAAAACAACTCACTTTGGATCTTCCTTGGTCCTTTAGTTCCCACAAGGATTCACAATGGTTTGGAAAAAAGCTATTAGAAATCTCCAGTGAATACAAGCCCCTTTTTATAGCAGGAACCTCCATACATGTTAACAGATAGACAATAAGGGCTCTTCCAGTAAATGATAGGACTCCTGCCAGTTGGAGTAATCAACTCATTACTTTACAGGCATAGTCCCAATAGATCTGCATGCAGCAGATGTTTCTAGTCTGAAGGACAAGGCTAACCTTAGTACCAGGGTGACAAATGACAAATGTTATATTTTATCCTCCAGTCATTCATCTCTCCTTCTTTATAATGTTCAAAAAAATAGTTCACAAATTCCTCATTAAAGTAAGATGCTTATTTAGATCAAATGTCTGAAATAAAACTTGAACTCTAGCTGATTGAAACTTCTGAACCGAGTACAATAATAATTTTTGTGGGGAAAATATATATACGATTTAAACTGACTTCATTAGCCTAACCTGCTTCCTGAGAAAATTTTCCCAGCACTGAACTACTCTGTTCAGTCTCTCATTTCCAGCTGTTACCTTGTGTTCCTGATAAGAAAGGCAAACTCAAAAATGTAGGAAAAATAAGTTTGCTTTCTGGCCTTAATATTGCTATATTAAAACCTCCATAATCAGAGTTTTAATCCCTTTTTCTTAATCCATCTGCATGACTTGGGAATTGCACAAATATTGAGGGTATACTGAGATGAGAGAGGAAATAGCTCATTTTCAGAAATTCATGCAGAAGCATGAAAAAGAATGTACCGGTAGTAATAGATTGGCTTGAACTAATACACATCAGCATCACTATAACAATGTAATGTAGAGAAAAGACTGAAGATTTAATAATTGCTATAATGGCAATATAGTATCTCATAGATACATTTGCAGGAAAAGGAAATATAGTATGACTGAGTACCCAAAATCATCTTTTTGTATTATCCCTTCCAAAATCATCCAAGGCTCCTTTAAGCGAAAAGGAGGAAAGTAAAAATTCTGCTGTTATTCGGTATTTTTATTTTATTATATTATTTTATTTTACTCTCTGAACCCCTGCAGTCTAGTGTTGTTCTTTTTTTGTACAACAACTCAGAGTGGGGACCATAATAGAGTAGAGGAAAATACCAAATGTCGTAACTTAAGTCTTACACATTTTCACTAAAAAAACAAACAGGGAACAGATAATACCAATCAAATCATCATGAGGCAAGAACACTGTAACCTGAGGATTTGGACAAAGATTTAAGCTCACATAATACCCTGATCTTGCATTTTTACCTTTGTATTTTTATTTTCAGAATTCAAATCTCCTTCTTTGTGACATCAATCAACCGTGTTTCATCATTGCTATAAAATGGACATCACTGGTTATAGACTCAGTATTATATATGAGCTGGATTCACAATAGTACAAACTAATGATACCTAATGATTCCAGCAAAATCTATTATATCTGTTTTGTTATACCTGTCTTGTCTGGTTTTGGAAATCTGACCATGATATTGTTTCTTGCATTTCTGGATACTGTTCTTTTTATTCATGTGCAAGGATCCCATGAGACAAATAGTGTATCCAGGAGAGTGAATTGGGGCCAGTCAAAGACTATCATGGGAATGGCTGAGCATTGCTAGAGTGCAGTACTGCAGGCTACTTCTGCTGACAGCTGGCTGCCTGCAATTTAGCAGATTGAATCTCACCAGGTTCAAGGTTGACTCAGCCTTCCATCCTTCCGAGGTGGGTAAAATGAGGACCCCGATTTTGGGGGCAATATGCTGACTCTCTAAATCACTTAGAGAGGGCTGTAAAAGCACTGTGAAGCGGTATAAAAGTCTAAGTACTATTGCTAGTGCTCCTTCTCTGAATTAACTAGTTTTGAGAGTAAGTTTCTGCTTTCTTATTTGTATTTTTAATGGCAACTTTAGCTGCAGACCTTATAAGATTCTTTCCTCTTCTTTAATTTCAACTGCAAAGAACTTTGTAACAAATGTAACCAGCAGTTTTAGAACTACCAGGGAGGATACAGAAAACTATCATCCACATGTGACACTACTTATTAAAAAAAAACTTTTGCAGAAGTTTTAAAGAATTCTCATGTATTCTAGAATTTCCTAGCATAGTTTAAAATAAACACATATTGAATTGCTGAGCTACAAAGTTAATTATGGGGATTTATTAAGCTCTGAATTTGGAATCTATATCTTCAGTGTAATAAAGTCTCTTTTACTCTTCCTGGCTATTCTTTAATTCTTCTTTTAATTTAAAACACAGATAGAAAATTAGCAGGCCCCAGAGTAAAGCA
Source organism: Pseudoxenodon macrops (assembly GCA_032467955.1). Taxonomy (NCBI): domain Eukaryota; kingdom Metazoa; phylum Chordata; class Lepidosauria; order Squamata; family Pseudoxenodontidae; genus Pseudoxenodon; species Pseudoxenodon macrops. Next base: position 17,846 of record JANHFT010003981.1, read on the forward strand.
CAAGCCTTAAACGTGACATATATTTCCCATGATGTTTCTGAATGCCACTTGGCACATTTTTGGGAAATAAAATGGTAGGCCCTGCACTATCTTTTAGCCAAAAAACAAATATCAAAGGTTAACTGGGATAATAGTGAATATTCTGGATAGTAGCGGGTTCATCCCCATCATAGCAATCATTTTGCAGGAATACCTGTCATTGTTCTTAAAATCCCCAAATTTGGAATTTTAGATTGCCCTCCAATCCAAAAAAGTTAGGAATAACTGTTTTAGGAAGACAGCATAGCCTTAATGTTTTCTAGAGGAATCATATTGGCCTTCAAAAGAGAATAATAGGAATGCAAGCTAAGCACATCACATATACACATGGATTTATATCCCTTTAGCATGTGGGAACCCACTGCACAAAGAGAAGATTATTGAGCTGACAATAGTGCATCAAATACAAATGTTATGCTAAATTTGACTTGAAAAATTGAGGGGCAACCAAGATAAATGGCAAGATTCATGAATTACACAGTTTCTCTCAGTCTGGTGCCTCCAAAAGATTGGGACTACAGGTTCCAGAATTTCCAGCCAAGAAATCTGGGAATTCTGGGTGATGTTGATGCTAGGATATTTGGGCACATGCCAGCTTGGTACAGCCTAATGTAGCATATTAGCAGTAGTTCATAATAATAGATCAGCTCTGTCTTTCAAAGGTTAAATATATGGGTATGGGAAGATTAAAGCCAATCTTTGGGAATACTGATGCTTAGACCCTACTTTTGCAAATTGTCTTAAAGAATTTAATTAGTCATTGTATAAAGAAAAAGGTTACAAATTACAGGGCCATTAGCCATATATAGAGAATGAAAAAACACGTTCCTTTTAATGTCCTTCCAATAAGCAGTTAATTTGGGAGAGGATTTGGAAGCACTAGAGTATGTCCTACTAATACAAACTTTATGGTCACATTAAGGACAAGTTTAAAACAATGTCAAGTTAAACTTCAAATGTGAGTGTTTCTTGTTAAGGAAAACTATATAGTCTCACATTCAGACCATGACATTTATTATTTACAAAATGTAATTTCTACTTTCCCTGTAGACTTAAAGCAAGATGATTGAACAAGAATGTGGTTTATAAAACAATGCATAATATGGAAATTCCCTCTCCCCTTGTATTGTAAGAAAACAAATCATCTAATGAAATGTCTTGAAGGGAAATTCAGTGCAAACAAAATGTACTTCTCACACAGCAGATATTTATAGAACATGCTGCCTCAAGATACATGTTGTAAGACACCTAGAGTTGTTCAAGTCGACAGCATACAAATAATTTAGCAAAATCTGAAAACATATTAGCTAATAATCAGCTGATTATTTAGTTGGCTTGAAAATCGAATTAGACAAATAAGAAGAGAAATGTGTTGCTAAATAGAACCTGCAGTTATATGGACAGTATCAACATATGCACAATATTATTAATTCAAGTGTGAATGCTAAAACTTCATAATCAAAATGGTTTCATTCATAAATAACAGAATAGATATTACCATGCTTGGGAAAAGCCCAATGATTTTAGAAATATATAATATGTTTGCCATAATGGGCTAAAAAGGGTCCTGATCATCCAAATAGTTTGATGAGGATCAGACAATGCTCAGTTGATCCCAAAATGTTCAATGTCTGATTGGGATAGAGGATCAGAACAATCAGAAAAAAATATAACACAAAATAATGCGGCTGATGGGGTGAAAATGATGGGGAAATAGACTAGCAGGATATAATTCCTTCATTTAAATAATATACAGATTTTGAGTGGCCAAATACAACAGATATGGGGAAATATGCAAGAAAAGTTTAAAACTTTCATTTTTGAAAAATGAAAAAAAGTTTTGAAAAAACATAGCATGGAGTAAAGGGAAGAAAGTTTAGTTCTACTTGTTTTGTACTATATTATTGATGAGCTGCAAAAATAACTTCTGAAACTGAATATAGCTTCTGTTTACTACATAAAGATAATAAAAAAGACAGAGAGTAAAAGTGAAGTGTTAATATTAGAACACACACACACGGTTAAATATGCCAGCAATATTTTCAGGACAATTGATAGAAAAGTACTTCTCAAGTCACACATAAATGTTTTCATAACTCAGGGTCATAAGATGCAGAAATCTCTTTAATAGAGAAGTAGACTGTTTTATGTAGGATATGTTTACTACTAATTGTAAGTGGAATCAATGAGGCAGAGCAAACAAAGGTTGAAAGACCAGGAACATATTCCTATTTAGCGACAAGAGTCCCTAGGTGATGTTGAGCCAATCACACTCTCTTGATCTTACAAGATTATTATAAGAAAAAATTGGATGGTTCTGAACCACAGAAACATGTACAGATGTACTCCCTCAAGTCAACTTTGTCCATAAGTTTCTTGACAATAATATAGAAGTACTTTGTGATTTATTTTTTCAAAGGTTTTATTTCAACTTCTCAGTTTAAATCCATTTGATTCTCGAGTATTCGCCTAATCAAGTACTAATTGGGTCCAAACTTTTTTTTTAAAAACAGGATATAAATTAAATATATCTCCATGTTAAACAGCAACTTTCCTTAAAAAACTGTGGCATTGTGGTTGGACTGTCAAATTAAAACTAAGGGGATCTGAATTCAAATCACCCAATCACCAAGAAGATAAGAGTTTTGTTTAAGCTAACCTATTTCATATCATTATTCTGAGAAGAAATATACAGTATATATTATATATACACAGACATACATACAGTAGGTACACACATTCACACTCCCTTGAATTCTTTTCAAGAAAATCAAGTGAATATAATATAATAAATAGCATGGAGATCTATGATCAAGTCTCTTCTCAAAAACAGAAGCTCACTTAGTAATTTGAACCAGTCACTCTCACAGCAAAATTCACCAATCCAACCTACCTCACAGTATTATTATTTCAGATGGAGGAGGAAGACAAAGGGGTGCTATTTTTATTACCTTGAGCTCCTGGAAGAAAGGTAAGATAAAAATATAACAAAAACATACATAAAATATGAGATTTCCTAAAACTGGTGCCTTCTAAATGCAATTCCCAGCATTTCCAGGTTATATACTATATAGAAAGGTTGTAACATGACATTGGATAGAAGATGTTTATTGTTTTCATGTGTTCCTCTGGTTGGTCAATTTTGGAGGTAGGAAACTAGATTAAATTAAATCCATCTAGGAAGATGGCTCATATGTTCAGCAGAGAAACATGATAGTAAAGATTGCTCTGCTTATTATCAAAACAATTTGCCATTTGGTAAATTTCTATCCTACTTAGTAAATCTAAATAATGTTATGGGCTGTCTTTTTTTTAATCTCAGATCTCAGTACTTTTTCTGTTATTTAAAACCACAAATAAGTGTTTCTTAAACTGATATAACATGCATGGCTAGTTCTTAACAGCCAGTGGTGGATTAAGGCTCACTGGTGCCCTAAGCACTGACAAATCTTGGTGCCCCAAGATTCAATTTTTATCAATT
>JANHFT010003981.1:24230-39870 GCA_032467955.1 Pseudoxenodon macrops
CTTAGTTCTAAGTTGCTTCTCTCCTTGATTAGTTTCCACCCATTGCTTCTTGTCCTGCCCTCAGATGCTTTGGAGAATAGCTCAACTCCCTCTTCTTTGTGGCAGCCCCTGAGATTGTCATCACCATCCAAAAGCATAGGCCAACCTTGAATCAACAGTCAGAAGGAAATCACTCATCCTTCCCCCAAAGGACCCAGATCTGCTTCCATGAAATTTACAGAATTAGTACAGGGGAGAGATTGTAGAGATCACAAAAGGGATGGGAAGTATGATTGTTGAGGGAGGAAAAGGCCGATGTGCACACATGTAGCAAGGATACAGGGAATATCATCTCTTAACGTCTAATCATTTTTAGATATATATATCTCACTGGTCCTTTAGAAGATCAAGGCAGTGTACAAATGCTTCCTCCTCCAGGTTTTGTCTCACCACAGTCTTCTGAAAGAGCGACAGGCCCAAAATTACTAAACCAATGGTGGGTTTGAACCTGGCTCTCTCCAGTGTAGTCTTAACACCTTAAGCCACTATACCATGATCCAGCCCACTTATCAAGGCAACACACAACTGTCCCATATTGACCATACCACAACCTTCTAATTACAACATGAGGCTGAGATTAAGCAAAGAATCGGAGTCCAGCCCCAGCTCACCCAGATCTTTAGGATCTGGGAAGATCAGAAAGTTGAATCTACAACCTCAGTTGTATTCTATATGGTTCTAATTGACAAGAAGGATCATTGATGTACCAATGATTCCTCCCCCCCATTGCTGGATTGATATTGTCTACACCCATCCTTAAATTGGCAGAAAACTATAGCAGCATGGAAAGTGCCATCTCTATTGCTGGTTCTAATCGTACCTTAACTGCCTTTGTCTCAATAAATAAGTGAACAAGTATAATTTTGACTAATGTCTTTAATTGGGTTCTTTCAGGGAGTCAGATGTTTAGACTGGATTTGGCATTTTTATCCTTCTCAAGGACCTGGGATAGGCAGATGCTGTTCTTTGATAGTCTTAAAGGTATCATCACAGGATGTAAACTATTCCAAGTAAGACTGCATCTTTGCAATTGACTGAAGGCGATTTCATCAATGCCGGTGGTGCTCTAAATGTTTTGGAATTGCATCCAAGGCACCTATTACTGTTAATACTATCTTCACTTTCTTTTGCCAGAGTCATTCTACTTCTATATGCAAGTTTTGTATTTTGTGATTTTCTCCAGTTTTTCCTCTTCTTTTTTGCTGTCTCCAGGTATTACAATGTTCTCTGTGTGGACTTTTTGTCTTTCTCCTCAACAGTTAAGACAAAGTATTGTGTGACAGATGCTAATATTATTACAAGTTTCCCAAGTGGTTAATATAACCCATTTCTCCTAACGTCTCCTGCAAATGATCTTAGCACCTAAAAGCTACACTAAATGTATTTCTTTTATTTCAAGCTAAACCTATTCTGAAAATCATGAAGCGCTAATGCAGTTTTTAATTTCTTTATGCACAAATCTTATGGTTTTAATATCAGTGGTCTCATCATTTGAGGCTTCTGGAGTCATTTGACATTTTAAGAACACGTGACTGCCCTTGCTGGACAACCTTTACTCATTCATGAAATGGAAGCCGTAGCGAACCTAATAACTAAGAAGCAGTAATTTACCATCTCCTAACACTGGATTCTTCTTTTCACCTTTGTTCTTTGTCTAGACATGTGGGCACAATTCCAACAATACACTAAGCTACACCCACTCATCATTTTCATTGTTTAAGAAAGGGCACATGGCTCAGAAGCATTCTTGGAAATAAAACTACAGGTAGTTCTCGACTTATGACCACAATTGAGCGCAAAATGTTTGTTGCTAAATGAAACATTTGTAAAGTGAATTTTGCCCCATTTTAGGACCTTTCTTGCCCCTGTTGTTAAGTGAATCATTGCAATTGTTAAGTTAGTAACTTAGTTTTTAAGGGCTTCCCCATTGATGTTGCTCGTAAGAAGGTTGCAAAAGGTGACCACATGTTCCCAGAACACGGCAAATGTCATAAATATGAGTCAGTTGCCAAGTGTCTGAATTTTGATCATGTGACCATGGAGATGCAACAGTTGTGTGAAAAATGGTCATAGGTCACTCTTTTCATTGCCATTGTAACTTTGAATGGTCACTAAATGAACTGTTGTAAGTCAAGGACTACCTGTACCACTGGACACTAAATCATTGTAGCCAGCTCTCCATTTTTCTTAATTTAAAAGATTTATAAATGTTCGAAGTCAGATGAGTGGATTTATCAGGCACCAAAGGATGTGTCTCTGGCTACATTTATGCTCCTGGGTGCCATGTTGGGCCATCTGTCATTTCATATATTAATACCATGTTTCCCCGAAAATAAGCCCTCCCCAAAAATAAATCCTCTTCCAAAAAAAGCCCTCCAAAAATAAGCCTTCCCTGCCATTTCCTGGGTTAGGGAGACAGAGGTGGAAATCAAGTAAGATGGCAAGAAGAACCCCGTCTTGCTCCATGCACTCCAAAATAATAAGACCTCCCCAAAAATAAGGCCAAGCATTTATTTTGGGGTTAAAAAAATGTAAGACAGGATGTTATTTTTGGGGAAACAGGGTATTTCAACTTTTATTTTACCTTATTTTACCATACTACCTTCTCCTGGAAAGTATGTTTTGATTTCTGACTAGCTAATTTGCGTACTGGAATTACCAACAATTTAAAGCTTTATGAAGTTTCAAGTCATTATTCTTTGACTTCTATGAATCCAGCAAGCAATTTAAAAAATCATTGCAAATTACTCCAAAGCCTTGGTTGATCATGGCAATTTCTTTGCAAATATTTGCTCCATTGCTGATTATTTCAGGGCAGTCAAGAAAGGTTGTTACTCTTGAAAGTTTAACTTAAAAATAATAATTCTGCAGTTCCATTAATAAATTTTGTGGTATAAAGATAAATGCAGTAAGAATGTAAAAAATAATCCAAGCTTTCATCTATTTTTAAAATTTGCTCTGGAAGTATAAGAGTTTGGGCATTCTTCAAAACTTTAGCTCACCATAGCAGCTGAGAAGCAACTTAATTGCATGGTATGATCTGAAGAATTTAGTACTATTCAAAAGATAGAAAACAAAGTTGGATGATGGATATGATGAAGGCTTGGGCAGAAACAAAGTGATTAGTCAAGACAAAACACTCTTTAATTTCAGAGTATTTTAAAAACAGGTTATTCAAGCTACTTCTAGCAGTGAAAAGCATTCTTGCGTAGTTATATTGTGTTCTCAGTTCTCAGTTTCTTTCATTTCTCTCAGTTCAAATTTCAGCTCAAATACAAATTCTGTTTGAGATACTTCCTCCTGTATTCTTTAAGTTTGTGCTTCTCAATCTTGGTAACTGTAAGATGTGTGGGATTCAACCCCCAGAATTTTCCAGTCAACATGATGGCAGGGGAATTCTGGGAGTTGAAGCCTACATATATGAATTAAGTTGTCAAGGTTGAGAAACAATGATGTAAGCCATCATGTTTGTGATAATCTTTGTGTCAACTGGTAAAGCATGTCCATGTCTATTATTGAGTTGCCATGATAATGGCATTCCGGGGCATTGCCGGAATGTTGCGTCTAATGAATGGCTATATATCCTTTGAAGCTTGGCTCATGCTTCATGTAGAGATTAAGAAGATTTTTTCGGTCTTCCTGGAGACCAGTGGGGCACAGGTACTGATTGTGATGTCACTTGAGTAAGCAACAACATTAAAGATTGTGCAAATTTAACGGACAAAAAGGATCCTTCTTAAGCGTCTTATGCCTTAAATTCCCAGAACAGGACAACTGGCCCAATTTTGGAAGGATTAAGGGTTTCTAAGAAGTTACTAGGGGTCCCTCATGTTGGTACAGTTTATTGACAATAAATACAAAATAACATCAATTCATCCATTGAATTCATTGTAGAGAATAAAACATGTATAATATAGTTACTGTACAACATCTGTAAAAAAGCAACAAAACATTTTGAGCTGACACTGAAAATGTAAATTTATATTGTAGAACATTCAGCTCTTTCCAAATAGTTGTAAGAAACAGGAATATATTTTCAGGAGACAGGGCATCAAATAATGCAGATTAATTATCCTCTATAAAAGTCAGAAATGATAGTTTAGCAATTAATAATAGCAACATGAGGTCAGAGGAGATATTTTTACCTACGCAAATTTATCCAATGATTAAATTGGATAAATAGTATTAAAATGGTTTGTAAAATAATTGTTGTTGAATTACTTGTGTCTCTGACCTGATGGACTCCATTTTGTCAGGATTGTCTATAGTAACTGAATTTTTGTAAGCTCTTGTTTGGGTCGTTATATATATTTGGGTCATGGTGATATCTAACCATGCCCTTGATTATTGCTTTGATTTTTCCAAGCATAAGGGTCTTCTCCAATTATTCTTGCCTTTACATTCTGTATTCAAAATACTAAGTTTTAATCTCATTATTAGTGTTTCCAATGAGCAGATTTTACTTCATCTAGCATTATTTTATTTCTGGAAATCCAAATCAACTATTTTCTCAAGCACAGTACATTTTTCTTCATTCAGCCTTTCTGATAGTCCACCTTTCACCAATGTCTTAAAACTGATATCTCTGCAAGTCAAAAATTATGTCAACCTGTTAGAAATTCTCCCATGTAGCAGCTACTTATTTCATGGCAACAGTCACTATCTCTCTGAATTTTTGAGCCTAGGGAGAAAAGTTGGTTTCTGTTTCAATTTCTTCTCTACAGTATTGGCATTGGGTCAGCATTACTTGACATATTCTTAAGATTTTTGTTTTTAATATTCAGCAGCTGATTGGCTTTTCCATTCTCCTTTCATCTTCAATAATCAAAACGAATGATCAAATTAATCAAATTAAGGTGACGAGGTTTACAACCTTGGTGCACCTTCTCAATTTTAAAACATTTTCTTGCTCTATATTTTAGTTGCTGCTTCTTGGTTTTCATACAGATTCTTCAACAGGGAGATGAGGTGCCTCAATATACCATTTTTTAACAGGTATGCACCTTGTGCTGTATTCTACACAGTTAAAATCAGTAGTGTAATCAATATAGTAAAAATTAATGTCTTTTTGGAATTCCATTCCTTAATTATGCATTGGATATTAGAAAGAGGAACTCTCCTTATGGAGGCAAGGTTTCAGATGACATCAAATGTATCTTTTAACTCTTCCATGCCAATGTCCAGTGGACCCAAAACTCCCAATTTTGACAGTTTTGCAGGAATAATTAATATTCCTAAGTGCAGCTGAGAAATGTTGCTCCTACTGTGAAAAGTCCCTTAGAAGCTCTCTGCTAACAAGATTGAAATGGAGGATACCACTGACATGGTTCCAGATCCATGAACCAATTTCACATTTTCAAGGATCTTTTCGATTTCTTTTCTTCATTACTGCGATGCTGTAGGAGGCAGCAATCCTGCTAAGGCTACACTCACAATAAATATGCAGACGTTTTGAAGGAATTATGATGTTTCTGTCCAATGAAGTGAAGTTGGGGCTGGCTGGGGAATCCTGGGTGTTGAGGTCCAGGCATCTTAAAGCAGCCAAAATTGAGAAACATTGTGTATGACATATAGGCAGAGGTGAGTTCTGAATTTTCCTACTGCCGGTTCGCTCAGGGTTATGCCTTGAACGTGCAGGCAAAGCACACGAGCGAGTGCGCAGCAGTCAAAAACTAGCTTCTGTGCATGCGCAGAAGCAAAATCCAAGATGGCAGCGCCAGGGAGCCACTGACTGAACCAGCTCCGTGACGTCACCGCAGAGTTACTCTATAGAGCCAGATAGAACCAGTAGGAACCCATCTCTGCATAGAGGCCTTCATAAGCAATGTATTTGCAATGAGAAATAATGATAAAATAGAGGAGACCTTTCAGTTTCCCAATATCACAGTCATTCCATGCAAATCAGCATCAAATTGGGTCAACCCATGCCACAAACCTCTTAAAGAAGAAGAGGAATTTCATGGCAAAATTCCAGATGTCCAAAAACTCTTCCAAACTTTGAAGGAGCTCACTTAGGATAGAGGAGTTCACAAGTTATTCAATTCTGACAAGTTATGGAGGAAGACAAGAAACTACATGAGTCAGTGAAGCTGTACATTTTGATCTCAAGAAGTCTTACTCCGCAAATTATCTGCTTTTGCTTTCAAATAGTTGTTTTTTCAACCACAAGAGGTAGAAACATGCTTTACTGTGATTAATGCTATTTTTATGTTTTTGCAATCTATTGTTTTTTTTCATAGCAAAATTACAATCATGTGAAAAAGAAAGTACAGAGTGTCCTGGACTTACAACAGTTTACTTAGTGACCGTTCAAAGTTACAATGGCACTGAAAAAAATGACTTATTTTTCACAGTTATGACGATTCAGACGGTTGGCAACTGACTCATATTTGTGACAGACACAGTATCCCAGAGTCAGGCAATCACCTTTTGTGACCTTCTGACAAACAAAGTCAATGGGGAAAGCAGATTCACTTAACAACTATTATAAGTAATTTGTAAAATGGGACAAAACTAGCTTAACAAATGTCTCACTTAGCAAGAGAAATGTGGGGTCAATTGTGGTCGTAAGTCGAGGGCTACCTGTTCACCCTCTTTTAATCATATTGCTTTACCCATCAGGACATAGTAAAAATCATCTGGTCCTTAGCAGTTCTTAAAAGTAAGCATATCAGCACAAACATCTTGTATCAACCATTAAGTAGAGTAGTGGAGGGGATGATTTGGGCTTGTTTTGCAGCCACAAGACTTGGGCCCTTTGCAGTCATTGAGTACTACATATACCAAAGTACTCCAGAATCAAATGTGAGGCCATGTGTCCAAAACATGGCTGACATTGGATCATGCAACAGAACAATGATCCCAAGTTCACCAGCAAATCTACAATAGATTGGCTGAAAAAGAAAAGAATCAAGGTGTTGCAATGGCCTAATCAAAGTTCAGACCTCAACTTGATTGAAATGCTGTGGCAGGACCTCAAGAGAGCTGTGCCTAAATAAATGCCCACAACCCTCAATGAACTGAAGCAATGTTGTAAAGAAGAGTGGGCCAAAATTCTTCTAACAACGCTATGAAACTGATATTGTAGTAAGGTAGTTCTACAAGCTATTGAATCATAAGGTGCACTTATTTTTTCACATATGGCTTCTTCATTTGGGCTTTCCTTTTATAAAATAAATGATGACATGGTGGTAATATGTCATGTGTTGTTGTTCATCTGAAATAGTATTTACCTACTTTTAAGAACTGCTAAGGACCAGATGATTTTTGCTATGTCCTGATGTGTAAAACCATAGAACTCAAAGTGAATGTACTTTCTTTTTTACATGACTATAGGTGTTCAGTATATATTTTTTTGTTTCAGAATAACATGATTGGAAGATAAACATTCTGGTAAACATTCAGTTTACTATTTTTAGTACCTTCAAATTGGTCACTGTTGTTCCAGTACTGTGCCTTTATAGAAGCAATAAATACTGGTTTAATTATATTTTTACAGATGTGATTCATCTATATTATCATCTGTATACTTCTTTAGTGGTTGCATGGAGTGTTTAAATGGGATTACTAGGAGCACCATGAAATATTTTGCACGGTTCATCCAAGTTCTTCCTAATAAACAATGACAACAGAAGAAGTAAGGATGTGCTAAATGAAGCAAAAAAGGATATACCATCTGCAGTACCTTGAATAAACTTGCAAATGAGCAAGTCTTAGCTCCAGATTTTCCTTAACCAATTCCCTAATCTCAAGAAAGGCACGTTATTTGTTCACTGAGATTCTGTTTATTGACAAAACTTGTTCACTTCCTCTTTCATAAGCAATTTAGAGTCCTTGTGTATTGTGCATTCATATGCTCAACAAATGAAATTGCTGTTCGGTGTTGTGATTCTTCATACGAAAATACTTCCCTATTACTCCATTAGCCACTCCCTGACATTATTTTTATCTCCTCAGTTTCCAAATTCAGTCTGAAAAGAAGTGAAAAATCCAAGGTTATTTAGCAGTTTGCTCACAAGCTGAGAATGTAAGCAGAGAATACAATGAAAACATCTTTATCTACACATATTTACCACTGTCCTGCAGAAAAACTGTGATCCATTTATGGAAAAAACTCATCAGCTGAAAATTATGTACAATGGTATCTGCAGTCAATTCTCTTTATTTGAGGATTATATATTTACAAATGCACCTACTCACTAAATATATTTGTTACTATAAAATCAATAGGGTACCTGCAGTGCTTTCATTTGTGAATATGAAGAGTGATAAAAAAAGTCATCCAATGCACAAGTTCCCAAGTGAGGTTTCAGTATTCGCTAATTCTGTGTTTGCAATGACTTTATAAAACACAACTCCAGGTGGTCCTCATTCAGTGATCGTTTGAAATTACCATAGAGCTGAATGGGAGGACTTATGACCATCCTTCATAGTTGCGTCCATTGCAAGAGATTACATCATTGTGATTTGGGCGCTTGGCAACTGGCTCACTATTACAATGGTTACAATGTTCCATGGTCCCATGATTACTATTTATGACCCTCATTGCTGGCTTCCAACAAGCGAAGTCAATATGGGAAAGCTGGCAGGAGGTCGCAAATGCCAATCACATGATCTGAGGATGCTGTGACTGTCTGAAATTCTCCTATCAATGGCAACAGATATTGCTGCCCATGACATTATGCTTTACAACCACATCCATTTAGCAATGGTGTTGCCAGTCCCAATTACCCTTATTAAGTGAGGGCGTCTTGCTTAATAATGAGCATCTTCTGTATTTTGAAAAGTCTAAAATATGGAAAAATGAATAGTCCTATTCACAAGCTTATACTCTATATAAGCCAAAACAGAAAAGAAGACAAGAGGAAAGTTAAAGATTTGGGAGAGATGTACAAAGAGGAAGTAGTAATATGGATGTCACAAAGCAGTGATTAACAGTCTAATGCAACCAAGAAGTTACATATTAGAAATCTGAAAAGTAGGAGATAAGAAAGAAAACTGGAGCTAAATGAAGAGCCTAATGGTGAAGAGAGTTTCCGAAGACAATTATAAAGAATGTGTAATGAGAAACATGATGTGGGCAAAACCAGAAAAGCAAGAAATGAATAAATAATGATGACAATATTGAATCCTTACAGTAGAGGGCAATAAAACCACAGCAATTTTGCAAGGATGAGCACGTCAAGGATTTCTGGCTGCTAAAAGTGTAGTAGAATACTGAAAACGTTCCAAAATCTCAGGGAGAAGGAGCAATGAAAGCATTCCCAAGGAGAAAAATGTAATATTTATCCTAAATTATAGCACAATAATATAGGATAGTATACATTCCCCCCTCCCATTTTAAAAAGAAAAACAGTAAGGAAAATAAAATGTGACTGCATAGAAAGATTAAAAAAGGAAGGAAAATAATAATTAAAAAAAATGAGAACAGAAAGGAAGGATGTCATACATAAGAATGTATGCATTCTTCAAAAACAGAAGAAAAATAGAAGAATAGATATTGTAGAATATCTTTGTCAAATCACTGATTCTCTGCCCAATTTATACAGTACATGTAATATCACTGTAAGGATAAAACGAAGTAAGCTCCATGTAAGCCCTTTTGAGATCCTTAGAGGAAAGCAATATTTACATGCTCTGAGTGAATGAATGCTTTATTTGGCAATCAAAAGGTAAAGACTACGCTGCTAGTATATAATTATATTTCTGCTTCAAGAAAGGAAAATCAGAAACCAACCCTCAACAGAAATATATTAGGTAGTATCAAAGAAACAAATCTGAAACAAAAATGCCTTCTGCAGACTCCTTTTAAGTCCCAACTTGTCAAGGTCCCTAATAAATATTTTTAAACAAAAGGAATCACCTAAACCAGAGGTGGGGCACTACGGCCCCTTTATGACTTGTGAACTTCAACTTCCAGAATTCCTGAGCCAATGTTTCTTAAAGTGGGATTCAAGGACCCCCTAAGGGTCTTCCAAGATCCTCCCAAGGGTCCATGAAATCAAAATTATTTGCCAGCCTATGTTACAATACAATATTAAAATCCCATCAAACAATTAGGAGAGACAGTGGCGGCAGCATTGAATTCGATTTTTAATATTGTAAATATTCAGAAACATAACCCATACATACAAAAGCTCTTTTATGGTCCTCCATAATCTTTAAAAATGGGAAGGAGTTCTGAAAGGATAACCTTAAGAAAGTTTAAGAAAGAAAGTGACCTAAACAAGTTAAAGAAAAGTTTGTCTCAGTGTCTATGCTATTATTAAAAAGGCAACAGAGCCACTCTTTGAAGAAAATAAGCAGTTTAGAAATATGAAATATAAATAAACGTATTGTTTATTAATGCAAAGGTAGCAATCTGTGGACTAGGTGAAACTTTCCTCTTCCAGCCTCATTTTATAGTTTCCATGCTCCTAAATTTCTGCAGAAAAATGCAAAATTTGAATGGATAATTTAATTGAGCCCAAACAAAGAAACCAGAGCCATTAAATTCTGTTTATGAAGTAACACACTTACTTTCTCTCAAAGCAACATTCCAAAAACTAGGGAGGCTCAAAATTTTACCTTCCTCCTCAATCCTTTAGGCCTCCCTTTCATATCTTTACACTGTTGTCCCAAAGCAGTAAAGGAATAGAAATCCAAATTATTTGATTGGGTCATTGCACATCCCAAATTAACATTCACAGAACAACAGAGTTGGAAGGGACCTTGGAGGTCTTCTAGTCCAACCCCCTACTCAGGCTTCTATAGCTACTCACTTGCAAAAGTTCTTGTTGTGGGTTCTTTGATCCCTGATGTACCATCATCCTTGCTCTTTTTTGGAACTCTTCACTGTTTTCTTCCCCAGCATAACATTTCCGTTTTGGAGAAGTACACTGGGACTGCCTTAATACTGTAAAAAGAGAAGTGGAAGAGGTGCCATTAGACCTCTCCTCATCTTCTAAACTCTCCAAAGTTGTCATTTAGGCTTTCAAGTGTTTACCATGTTAGATAGAAGGTACATATACTAACTATATGGAAGAAAGTAATGGTAGATTTCTGTTTACCATTTGGCTTCAGAGTTTCTCACTGAAGGTGGCACCATGTTATTTCTCTTTCACTTTTAAGCAAGTATTAGAATGCACAAATCATTCCAAGAGGTTTACTGAAGTTATATTAAAAGTGAAAGTGTGGTCTAATGCCACTGAAAAATTGCATAATTTGTGGAAAACACTTGCTCACTTGTATTGCTGCAGCTTCCATGGGCTGAAGAAAGGTCTGTGGTTATATTGCTGAAGTCCTCTATATAGGATGGAACAGAGGCCAATAAACCTGGAAAAAAAAGACATTTCTATTAGAAAACAGGACTACGTTTTCACTGAGTCTTAAAATACATACACACACGTTTATGAAAGAGAAAATTTATAGCTCAAGGTTGAACTCTGGAGTCCTAAGCACTCTCTGAGTTTAGTTGTTTTCTTGCAGATGTTTCATTACCAAACTAGGCAACATCATCAGTGCTAACAGGGAGTGGGAATTGTTATTTCTTGATTGTTGGTCTAGTGTTAATCTTGGTGTTACTCTCTGCTCATCGGGGTGTTGATATCAAATAAGAGCAAATCCACTCCCTTTTAGCACTAGTGATGTTACCTAGTTTTTGTGTGTGTGTCTGTCCCAGAGCGGATGAGACTTGAGCAACATACAAATGTAATAAATTATTACAAATTAATAAATATACATACAAAGGCCTCTGTAGCATGAGAGCTGCTGGTAAATCTGCTTCATGCGTTCAATATTTAGTCGACTGGTCTCTGCGTGGTTCACCATGGGTTTGGGATAATCTACCCCAATTATACATTTTGCTGCCTTTTGAACTGAATCAGGGGCATTCCAGGGCTCGTAGATGTAGCGTGATGGAAACCCTTTCAGTTGGGGTAGATACCGCCTATAGAATAAATCAATAAGGACTATTGTTACTTATTATAAATAGTTTATCTATGTCACCAGCTAGCCCAATTATGTAAAAAGATGAGCTTGTATTCTTATTTAAAAGATGTTTTATTCTACTTATACAAGACAGCCCCCGTTTGTGAACTGGCAATCAAAAACTGTGCTACCAAAGGGGAAAAAAGGGGTTAACAGGGAAAAAGAAGAGCAAATTTTCATTTTGGCTTTAGCGTGAGAAAAG
Organism: Pseudoxenodon macrops; assembly: GCA_032467955.1. Taxonomy (NCBI): domain Eukaryota; kingdom Metazoa; phylum Chordata; class Lepidosauria; order Squamata; family Pseudoxenodontidae; genus Pseudoxenodon; species Pseudoxenodon macrops. Next base: position 36,439 of record JANHFT010003981.1, read on the forward strand.
CTATGGTGACTTTAGCCCATATGCTCACCTAACGTAGTCACCGCTGGGATCTGTACGACGCCCAAACCCAACAGGACAGTAGCAGTGAAAAAACTGCTGGAAGAAAGCGCTACAGGAAAGCCACATCCAGCTACCTGCATTCACACTGAAATCTGCATCCAGAAGCAGTTCATCAAATAGCTGTGGAAAGGGAGAGAGAGAAAATGTGAAGGAAGATTTTCATGGTAAGCTTGAGTGGTCCAAATCAAAGACTCTGTTCAGTGGCTGGTACAATTTTGATGTGAGGAAAAGAAACAGAATTTTAGACCATGGACATATCATGTTTGTTGTTGATCTTACGTCAACTGTTTTGGAAGCCTTGTCAGCTGTACAAAGTTCTGATGTTTAGTGACCCTGATCCTGAAGAATGAATCTAATTAACTGCTGTGTATTTTATTGTGTATATTTTATTTTTATATTACTCTCCTCCCAATGAAACCAAGAGCAATGTGTGCCATGTCAAAATATTAACACCCATTTTCCATAAAATTGCTTGATTAAAAACAATCTGTGTTAAACCAACCTCCATAAAGTAATAAAACATTATTATTTATAACAAATAACAAACATACTAATAATTTAGATTCAAGACAGTCTAAAAAAACAGCCTGATCTTGGGGCAGTTGTTACCTTGCAAGCACATATTGAAATGATATTTTGAATAGGACAGAGGAGAGGTGAACAAAGAAGTCTTTAAATGACAGAATAGAATGAGCTGAGGCAGTCAAACTTGCCCCAGGAGAAAAATCCATAATTGAGGTGCCACCATCACTGAGGTCCTGGTTCTATCCATCTGCAAGCTAGGCCTACTTCTTCTGCTGATCTTAGCGCAGGGTAGGGAAGCAGGCCTTTAAATACCTGTATTCTGAACTTCTTATCCTTTGAATTTGAAGGCACAAAAGAATTAGGCTTCTGGGAATTTGCCCAGAAAATTTTGCTATCATTTCTGCTAAGATACTATTTTCAAATCTTTCATTCACTCTTTCATTTCTTAAAAGAGACTTTTATCAACAGGATTCTCTAAGAAAATACTTTTCCTTTATAAAGGAACAACTGTTTCAATGCCTTGTGCTCTACATAACCACCTTTTCTTAAATCCTCCTCCTTCAGTATTTTTTATCACTTTCTGACATGACTCACCCTCACTCCAGATTCCCAGTTGATCCAAAGGTCACCTCTAGTTAGAAAGCAGGCTACAGCATGCCGGGCCAGGTGGTGAATCCAACCTTCCTGTCTCAGTTGAGTCATAATTGCATCAATCCAAGGGAAACCTGTCTTGCCATCTGCCCACTTTACCAAAGCTTCAGGATTCTTGTCCCATGGGATCTGGATGCAAATAGGATTTCCTTCCATGCGATCAAATTTAGGATTATTTGTGGCCGCTGTGTAAAAAAATTCCCTCCAGAGTAATTGGCCGTAGAGCGACAGAGGTGGAGTGTTGTTCCGCTTCACCTAAAGAGGGCAAAAAGTTCACGTCATATTGGATGCATTTCTGTCAGTCACCAAATCAATTCTGAGGTAATTTTGGTTCCAAATTAAACCTACCCAGGGAATAAAATTTTAGGAAGCTTTTAATTGGACAGGCAAAACATTTTTGAGGAAACATCCACTGCGGGACCAAGGCAGCAAGCATTTTAGAATAGAACAATTCCACTGAACTTTTTACCACACATTTGATAATCTGATAAGAATATTTCCTTTAAATCCTTTTTTTGTCTGCTGGAAAGCAGGACATTCAGAATAATAAAAGCAAAGCAGTTTAAAATATCTGATGCAAAAGGTAATCCTATGAATGCATGTCTAGAAAGTATGAATTGAATAAATAATTGCATTTAAAATCCATTGTTTTAGATTTTATGTTGCTGTTGTGTACATACAGTATTTCCTTATTTTCTAAAAGGACAAAATATATGCATAATTTAAAAATAATACAATTTTAAATGTGGTTTCGTTGCATTGAGTTATTTCTATGCCATAGTTATTATTTTACAAATAACTAAGGTGGTGAACATATCTAACACACCTTCCTTCTCCCGTTTGCCCTGGGAAAACAACCTTGTGAGGTAAGTTGGGCTGAGAGAGAGTAACTGGCCCAAGATCACCCAGCCAGGTTTCATGGCTTCAGCGGAACTAGAACTCACAGTTTCTCATTTTCTAAGCTGGTGCCTTAATCACTAGATTAAACTGGCTGTTATTTCATCATTTGTACCTAATTTCTTTACTTTACTTATAATAAAGAAATTTCTTTACTTTACTTATAATTCAATCATATACTGTAACTTTAAAGCAGCCTAAAAGATATGAATACTCCCAGGTAAGGCACAACACTATAGTAAAGTAGAAATAAGTCTAAGAAACATAATACCTGGAAGGTATGTACTGTTACAAGTAGAAATAAGTTGGGAATTAATATATTCTACAAATCATTTCATTTCCATGTGTCCACAAATCTTCTTTCCAATTCCCATTTCCTCACCTTTTTGTAAAGTTCCCAAAGCCGATAATAGAATAAGCGACAAGACAAGCAGCCAAACCGAAGATAGGGACTCAACCCTGTGGGACTGGCCAATAGCGAATTGGCATTCATCCTTGGCCGTTCATAGTTTGCAACCCATGCCTTGAAGATATCGGGACAGAAAAAAATAGAAGTGAAAATAAAGAAATAAAAAAGAAAAGAAAATGTAAGAAATTTGTTCTTTATTATAAATGATAAAGGAGATTCAGTATTTCTTGATTAATAAATATTATTTTGGATTATGATATTTCTCTTATGATATATCTCCGCCATTATAGCAAAAGGATTCTATGCATATTCATTAGTACATGGCATATTTACATCTCAAAAATATAAGGCAAGGCAGCTTGTTCTAAAGTCAAATGACTTAGAACAGTGGTTCTCAATCAGGGGTCTGTGATGTCATCACAAGGGGTCCGCAAAGGCTTGAAGAAATATTATGATTTAAATTTTGAGTTAAGTCTTTGGGCGTCCACGGCCATGGTCTGTGGCCACAAAATGTATTTAAAAGGGGTCCATGGTAAAGAAAAGGTCGACAACCAATGATTTAGAAGACATAACCCTTCCTAAAAGGTAATTTTGCAACAAAGATAGGGATGGTTACCTTTCTTTCCAAATGCTTATCCAGACGAGTTAAGGCTTCAGTCTCCCCTCCCTGCCAAACATCTGGAGCAAGACCCTCAGTGGGAAAGCCTGAGTGAAAAAGGATTGCATCTATTAACTTAACATTCAGGCAGCATGATTAATATCTCAAGCTATCTCAGAACTGTTTGCTGCCATGTTTGCTAAACCCCATGCAGAAAATATAATAACATAACATAACATAACATAACATAACATAACATAACATAACATAACATAACATAACATAACATAAC